>JBDJHY010180594.1:0-12094 GCA_039654485.1 Withania somnifera
ATGATGCACATGTCTTGTTTGTGCATAATAAAGATGGTTCCCTCCATATGTTCATTGATTAATGTCAGCTGAACAAAGTCATAATAAAAAATAAGTATCCCATTCCGAGTATTGATTACTTATATGGGCAGCTTCGGGTGCTAGCCACTAATAAAAAATTAATTTTTGTTCAGTCTATCATCAGTGAAAAGTTAGAGAGATCGACATTACCAAAATAGCTTTCAGAACCCTCTATGTCCACTTTAAGTTTGTGGTCATGTTTTTTGATTTGACTAATACTCCCACAGCCTTCACAAAACTCATGAATAGTGTGTCAAGTAATACTTGGATTTGTTTGTGATCGCCTTTAGTGATGACATTCTGGTTTACTCCAAAGGCAAAGAGGATTTTGAAAAACATCTTAGAATTGTTCTCTAGAATCTTAAGGAATATCAATTTTTTGCTAAATTCTCTAAGTGTGAGTTCTTGCTCTAGTCAATTTCCTTTCTTGGTTATGTGATTTCTAGCATGAGTATTCGAGTAGATTCCTAAAAGGCTAATTCAGTCATAAATTGTCCTAGACCAACCTTTTCATCATATTCATATTTTTTGGGTTTAGATGGGTATCACCATAGGTTTTTCCCGGGATTCTCTTCCCTAGATGAATCTTTCACCCGTTTGACTCAAAAAAGGTTAAGTTCGAGTTGTCATATTAATGTAAGAAATTTTTCAGGAGTTGAAAATTAGGTTGACTTTGCCTAAAGGTTTTGAAGGTTTTGTTGTGTATTATGACACGTTCGAGTCGGTTTAGGTTGTTTTTATGCAACATCGTAAGGTGGTAGCTTATGCTTTTAGATAGCACAAGGTTCATGAGAAGAATTATCCCACTCATGATCTTGAGCTGGCAGTTGTGCTTTTTGCTTTGAAATTTTGGAGACATTATTTGTATGGGGTACATGTACATGTCTTCACTAATCATAAAAGACTTTAACATGTATTTGAGAAGAAAGATTTAAATCTTAATCAGAAGAGGTGGTTAGAGCTTTTAAAGGATTATGAATACACTGTTTTGTACCATCCGGGCAAGGCCAATATAGTGGATGATACCCTTAGCAGGTTGTCCTTAGGTAGGTTGTATCATGTTGATTAGGATAAGAGAAAGTTGGATAGGGAGGTGCATAGGATTGCACACCTTAGGGTTAGACTGATTGGTGAAGAGGATGTGGTATGCTTGTACAGAATGCTTCTGAATCATCTATGTTACTGGAGGTGAAAAAGAAACAAGATAGTGATCTAGTGTTTGTTGAACTGAAGAGTGTAGTTCAGAACCAAAATTTTTAGGTTTTCTCCAAAGAGGGATATATAATTCTCTATTATTATGATCATTTGTGTGTTCTGATAGTTGATGGGTTGAGAGAAAGGATCTTATTAGAGGCTCATAGTTCTAGGTACTCTATTCATCTTGGGGATATAAATATGTATAGGGATTTAAAATAAGTGTGTTGGTTGAGTGGTACAAATAAAATAAAATAGTTGAGTATGTGTCTAGGGGTCCTAACCAAAAGCAAGTAAAGATCGAGCATGAGAGACTAGCAGGAGAGATCCACAAGTTTGGTATTCCAATTTAGAAGTGGGAACTGATAAACATGGTCTTTGACACTGGTTTACCCTTAGCCCAAAAACATGATTCCATATGGGTTATAAATGACTAAGTAAGCTCAATTATTGCTTGTTCACACCAGTTATTCAACAGAGCAGTATGGTTGGATCTATTTGTAGGACACTGTCAGGATGCATGGGGTACCCTTGACTATTATTTTAGATCAAGGCACATAGTTCACTTTGTATTTTTTGAGATCATTTCAGAGAGATATTGGTACCCAGATTCACTTGAGTATATTTTTTCACTCGTAGAAAAATAGATAGGATGAGAGGACTATTCGGACACCAGAGGATATGTTGAGGACATATGCAATCAATTTCAAGGGACATTGGATTAAACACTTGACTTTTGGTAGAGTTTGCATACAATAATAGCTATCACTCTAGTATCGAGATGGACCCATTCGAGGCTCCGTATGAGAGGATATGTAGGTCTCCTATTGGTTGATTTGAGATAGGTAAGGTAGGTATGACAGGGCCAAATCTTGTTCGTGATGTTATGCAGAAAGTTCAAATTATCCATTAGAGGTTGAGCGCAGCTTAGAGCGGACATAATTTCTATGAAAATGTGAGAAGAAGAGACTTAGAGTAAAAGGTAGATGACTGGTATTCTTGAGAGTATCTCCAATGAAGGGTGTTATGAGATCGATAAGAAAGGGAAGTTGGGCTGTTGGTATATCAGACCTTATCAGATTTTGAGAAAGGTAGGTAATGTTGCGAGTTAGACCTTCCACCAGAGTTAAAAGAGGTTCATAATATCTTTCATATATCCTTGATAAGAAAGTGTATATGTGATTCATCCTTAGTAATACCAGTTGATAAATCATCCTTGATGGTAGTTTGCTCTATAAGAAGGTCCTGGTTCAGATCTTAGACATGTAGGTTTGCAAATTAAGAAACAAAGAGAAAACATCAATTAAGGTTCTATAGAGGAACCAATTGGTTGAGGGAGATACAAGGGAGGCAGGGGAAAATATAATGCATAGATAACCCGACAAATTTATTCTAATTCCGCTTTATTCTGAGGCAATAGTCTCTCTATTCAGTTTTCCCTTTCCATTCATGAGCATAAAAATATGTAGCATATAGTTAGCATTATATGAATCCCTATGTGAGTTCGTATGCATTATTTGATGGGTTCATGGTAGCGGTGGTCAGAAAAAGTAAGTATGCATGTTAGTCAACTGAGTTAGTAGTTAAACCATGCGTTGATGCTGAGTTAGTGGTTAAACTATATTTTCCACTTTTTTGTGGATAAATTTTTCATTCTCGACGAATGATCTCAAGGAGGAGATATTGAACACCTTTAAAATTATATTAGAGGTTGTTTGGGATAAACTAATGAAGTCTTGAAATTTCTAAACAACTGAACTATTTCTATTTCCATGGATTGGTCCATGGACCATCGACTAGTTTAACGGATCGTGGAACCCATCATCAAAACTTTCTAGTGTTTTTCTAAGTATGGAGACTTTCCACGTACCATTATACTATCCGTCATATGCTCCCACGGATTGTAAGGTCCTTCATCAAGTTATTCCAGTGACTTATGTTTTCTAATTTGAAAATCTCAACTTCCACGGAGCCTTTGATGGATCGTGAAGTGGAATGATTATCTATCATTTGTCCCATGGAATTAATCCTAAGTTCTTGGAAATTTTCTAAGATTTATGAAAGTTGACGGACCATAGAGTGGCCCTTCAAAACTTTATAATAAGTCTTGGTTTTGGTCAAAGGATGACAACTCAGTTGATGGACCATTAACTGGGTTGACGGGTGGTCACCCATTTGTCAAAATTACCCATGCGGATTTTTAATCTATTTTCACAGGGGTGTTTTAGTCAATTCACACCTATTTAATGGTCAATACCATGTCATTTTAGGCTTATTAGGGATGGATATTTGACCCGAAACCCTTTTAATTCTTTATTTTTCACCATTCAAACAAAAGAATCAAATTACATATTTTCTCTCAACCTCCAAAGCTAGGGTTTTCAGTCAATGATCTTGTGCAACATCTCATCTACCAATTTCCTCTATAGAAATTATCCAAAATTAGGTATGTGGGTCATGAACAAGGATTCCTTTCACCTTTTTGACCAAATATCCCAAGTTTTATTCAAGTTATGACTTGAAAATCTTAGGGTGAAATTCCAATTCCTTGTTAATGATAGATTTATGAATCTTTACACCTCTTCGATCATTCTTGTCATCATTATATGTGTACATGATATCATAGCTTGGGAATGTAAAGGTTTATGAATTTACATAAATTGTTTAAAATTTGTTGCTTTGGTCATGTTCATGTATTAAATCCCTAAAGTGGAATTTAAATAACTTGTCATGAGTTGGGTGTCAAAACCATATATTATTGAAATTCATGTTGGTCAATCAAAGGTTAGAATAAATATTATGATAACTTTTAGTTCTTAATAAAGATTATATTGAAAAATGGTTTTTAAGCTTAAAACTGGGTTAGAGTCCGCATAACCTAAAAGATGGTTTAACTGGACTAAAGTGACAAGTCCAGTCAGTCAATATGAGTATGAAAGAGGAAGTCAATATAGTACAGATCCAGTTGATAAGTTCAGAAGTTTAGTATCCTAATTGTGGCAAATTGTGTAGTAGTTCAGCATGTGCTCAGTCTTGGAAGTAACACTAGCACCGAGAGGATTCAGGTAGTCCAACCCTTATCCTATATCCTATGGTCGCCATCCATAGGAAGTTTTCCATGGCCTAATGAGTGTCTCTTATTTTACTTTGTGATCCACTAGGAGTTCAGCCAACACCATTTACCTTTGGTAGGGTTTAGGGAAACCTACCGACGTAGTGAATGTTGAGCTTGTAGCCTTTGTGCATGGGGAATTTCATTTATAAAACACCCCAAAGTTCATGGTTGATTCAGTACAGTCATTAAGGTCAGTTGATTTAATAGAGTAGTTAAAGCCAGATAAACTCCACTTGAAGTAATAAGTATAGAAAAATGGTTTCCAAATAAGTCCATCGTAGCTTAATTAAAAATGGTTAAGTCTGGAGGATTATAATTGAATGGTATTATATCCTGAAAATAAAGCTTTTACCAATATTGCTGAGTTTGGTTATTTATGCTTTATTGAAGTTCAATCTTTGACAGTTGAGTTTAGTATTATTTGTACATGCATAGCATAGCCATGTTATTTCATTGTATTAGCTTGCTATTGTTACCTCCTACATAGTCAGTACTTTCCTTGTATTGATTGCATACTTTTACTGCATGTTCTTACACCATGTAGATCCATCAAATCTTGCTGACGTTCGTTGTTGACTTGGGTTGCATTTAGATGATAAGTGAAGTTGTGAGTTCCCATTTGATTTTGGAACCATATTTAGAGTTTATCTATCTTGATCATTTTTATAGTATTAATACTTTCATATGATATTTATTTCTTATTTCGAGACTAGCTAGAGATCTTGTTCTAGTAGTCCAATATCTAGTGGATAGTGGGTTTTGGACATTTGTTTAGTAGTTTGATATTGAGTTTTCATTTGTTAAGCTATTATATTTATTGGTTTAGATGTAAGGTCCATTATTGTTTACTTATGATATATTTCTATTGTTGCTTCCACTGAGTGTGAGTGCTAGAGACAGTTATGAGCCAAGCGTCCATCTAAGACTACTAAGGAAGATTGGTGGCTAAGGATGCCTTATTACACCAAGGGTGTGACTATGGGGAATTACATCACCCCACAACAAAGCACAATTTATTTCATATGAAAATGGAAATGAAGAAAATCCAATTTGAAATATATCAAAGTGTGGGGGTGTTTAGCCAAGGACAGAGTTCCTACACCTAAAAAGGGTGAAAATAGGATCAAAGACAGTGAATTGTATTTTTATCAGATATGCTACAAATAGTAAAACATGTCGGTTTTTGGTTCATAATTCTAAACATCTTGATATTCATGTTAATATGGTAATTTAGTCAAATAATTTGAAATTTATGAACATATTTATCCTCATAAAACTAAATATGAATCATCTATTAAAGAAACTAAGAGACTTCAGGAAGAACCAAAGGAAAGTACACTAAATGTCACACCCCAAACTCACCCCTAGGTGTAACGACCATCCTTAGACACTAAGTTGCCTTAGCAGCCTCAGACGAACCACTTGGAACATGCATATCTCTACTCAATCACTTAGCGGAAGCAATATCAAGGATAATGTACATAAGCATAGTGTACCTCACATCAGTCATTAACAAAATAGTGAAAGAAAACTAGACTCAAATAAAGAGTTGCTAGAATAAGAGTTGATTAGTTAGTCTCCAAAGAAATAAAAAATAAACAATACTAAATTCTAGGATCTAGATAACAAAATATAAATAACTTCATCAGTTGGACCCTTGAAGATATGAAGACTCAATAATCTTCAAGTCTCCTAGAGAATGCATACAGTTCCAACCTTGAGTGTCTAGACAATTGGTAAACTATGAATGGGGGTTAACACATGAAGAAAGACTATAATCAGCACATAAATATTTACTCAGTATGTGAGTGGTATAATACAGGATGTACAATAGCAAATGATAAGTGATATGCAATGCATTAATAGTTAACTCAACTTCAGCTCTACTTCATATAAGCAATTTAAGAATTTATAATGGAAATAGTTAAAAAGATTTAAAACCTCAAGAGTAAATGTAAACTCGTTTAAATAGCTCAATCTCAATGGTTTTTAATAAAAGATAAAGACTTAGTTAAAAACATTCTTTCACTTTCTTCTCTTCAAAACTTTCAGTTTTAGTTTTCTTTAGGAGTTTCTATTATCGACATACCTCAGGACTTAGCCTGGGCCTTCAACCTTGCCAAAGCATATGAACCTACACTTGACCTAGTGGATCTAACTAGTCTATCAAAGGCACATTGTACTGGGCTAAAACATACAATCCCTATGTTAGACTACACAGGTTATGAGAATTAAGACCTTCTCTCCCACCCTCGATGCTAATACTCCTCCCTTAAAAACATTTATTTTCTGTTCACATTCAAATTTCCATGACTAGTGGAATTCACCTTCCCAGAAAAGCACTAATCAAGTTACAATATTAATTAATTACCACTAATTGGGTAAACTTAGTCAATTATGAATCTTTATTAACTTTCATACTGGTCATCTTATCAATTAAGAATTATATCATTACTTCCCTTCAATTAGGAATAATTAACCAAAACTAGTCGATTTAGACATGCTTCATAAATAGGTTGAAAACCTAGTGAAAAATCATCAATCTTGCCACGTCCAATAATCTTATCAAGTTTTAAGAATTCAATTCATAAATTATTTAATGTTTCAAATTTTCTCGTCAACTTCCATTCACTTTCAAAATCATGCTAACTCATGAGGACATATATCAATTATCAAATACCATGTAAACCTCATAATTATAATTGAAATTTTCAATTTATCATCAGGTGAGGAAATTCTCAATTTATATTAATTAAGAACCCTAAATATGCTTCTATATCATCAAACCTTAGAGAAAGGAGGTTTTTGGGAACATGGATGGAAGAAGTCCTTGTTCATAGCCCATGTACCATAATTGAAGCACTTTGGTGGAATACTTTAATGGAAAAGAGACTATTTTGGTTACTTCAATTAAAACTATATTTTCTTGCTTGAAGAGGAATTTGGAAAAGAACCTTGCTTTAATTTTGTTTAAGTGTAGCATGAATAGGATTTAGGGCTTGGGCTTTTTATATCGTTATTTAACAAGTCCAGAACATCATGGGTTTATTCTTAGAAGATAAAGGAATTGATAAAAATAACCCTCGTTAAAAATCACTGGAAACTTCTTAGGCACCATTTCATGACTCGTGAAGTGGACTTCTTTACGTCGTGAAGTAGCCTTCCTGATTGGACTAGGAAAGTCCCTTCCGTGAGTCATTCCACAACTCATGGACAATCATTTCGTGACTCAAGAGTGGATTCGTGCAAACAGGGCAAAGATTTTCAATATCAAGTTTCAACAACACAATTTCCAAAGCATGACATGTAAACCACTATTCTACAAATCTTGAAATGGACTTGTGAAAATCGACCTGAATGTGAAATTCCACGGCTATGCAGTACTGGCTCACTTCATTACTCACGACATGTAACCATTCAAGTCGTGGTCTTCATCCTACGATCTCCTGGGAGAATTTTCAACTTTATATAGTCTTAGACTTGGTCTTTGAGCTTAGATTAAGTATGGAGCATTACAATATCTTCCTGCTATTTTCGAGATCTCTCAAGTAATTTTAAATTTCTTCATATCATAAAGAAAAAACTCTGACCTTCTATAGCTATCTCACCAAGCTCATACCAACCAATCAAAGACCTATACCGACTCATATACAATACCTCAAATAGATCCATCTGAATACTCGAATGACAGTTGTTTTTGTATGCAAATTCAATCAAAGGTAGGTACTCAACCCACTTACCCTTGAAATCGATTGCGCACACCCTAGCATATCCTCAAAAGTCTGTATAGTCCTCTCTATCTACCCATTTGTCTGTGGGTGAAAAGTGGTGCTCAAATAAACTTAGGTACCAAGATCCCTATAGAAAGATCTCCAAAAGTGAGATGTAAACTACGAACCTCTTTTTGAAATAATAGTCAAAGGAACACCATGCATATGAATTATCTGTTACAAATAAATCTTGCCATACTGCTCTACTGAATAAATGGTGCTGGTAAGAAATGAGCAGAGTTATTCATTTGGTCTTCTATAACCCCTATGGAATCATATATCTAGGCTAATAGTAAATTGGTGAAAAAAATTTATATTAATCACGTCCCACTTCCATTTCGAAATCTCAAACTGCTGCATCTCACCTGATAGTCTCTAGTGCTCCACTTTCACTTGATAAAAATTAGGAAACTTAGCCACAAACTTGGCTATGTTCCTCTTCATATCTTTCTAACAATACATTTTCTTCAGATCTCTATACATCTTCGAAGCTATAAGATGAACAAAATGCTTGGAACTATGAGCCTCTAACATAGTAGTCTGTCTCAACTCATCCCTTACTGGAACACATAGGAGATCCTGATAACAAAGAACCTCTATCTCCTTTTGAAAAAAAACCTACACCTTATGCTTATAGACTGCATCTTCAGTTGAACCAAAATTGGATCACTTTCTAGCTTCACTTTCACCTCCATAACTAGAGATGACTCAAGTATTTTATGAATAAGCATAACATCATCCTCTGCACTAATCAGTCTAATCCCAAGGTTTGTAAGCCTATGCACCTCTATAGCTAACTCCCCGAACTCTCCTTAACATGTAAATGACTCCCCAAAGATAACTTACTAAGGGCATCAACCACTATATTGGTCTTGCTCGGATATTATAAAATAGAAACTTCATAACCCTTCAACAATTCAAGCCACCCTCTTTATTGAAGATTTAAATATTTTTGATCATACACATGCTGCAAAGTCTTATGATTGGTGAATATATCTACATGCACTCCATACAGGTAGTGTCTCCACAATTATGAATAGAATCAATCTTCTAAGAATCCACTTGAATAACCTAAATGGAAATGACATGACCAAGGAAGGAAACTGACTGAAGCCAAAACTCACACTTAGAAAATTGTAAAGCTATAGCTCTCTAAGAATCTAAAGAACAAATTAAAGATGGTCTATATACTCCTCCTTACTTCTGAAATAGATCTAGATATATCATCAATAAAGACAATCACAAATAGGTCCAAGTATGGTTTGATAGACAAGTTTATAGGGTCCATAACCTGCAGGAGCATAACCAAACTGAAAGACATGACCACGAACTCAAAGTGTCTATAGTGTATGCAAAAGGTTGCCTTAGAAATATCTACCTATCTGACCTTAAGCTGATTATAGCCGAAAGAGAGATCAATCATAGAAAAGTGGTTAGCACCTTGCAGATTATTGAACAAGTCATCAATCCCTGAAATAGGATACTTATTATTGATTATGGATTTTTTAGCTGACAGTAATCAAGGCATATTTAAAGAGAACCAACTTCCTCATCCAAGAACAAGATAGAGGTACCCCAGGACATACTAGCACAAATAAATCCCTTGTCAAGAAGCTTTGCTAACTGGTCCTTCAACTTAGTAAGCTCAATCGGTGCAATCCTATATGGAAGAAAAAAATAGGCTTAGTGACTGGAATGAGATCTATTCCAAAGTCTATCTCTCTAGTAGGAGGGACTCTGGGTAAATCCTAAGGAAACACATCAAAAAACTCTTCGACTACAGGAATAGACTAAGAAAACTTATCATTAAGTTGACCCTCTCTAAGAAATCGAATAACAACTAAAATATGGTCTATACACTCCTCCTTACTTCTGGAACAGACCTAGATATATCATCAATAAAGACAATCACAAACAGGTCCAAGTATGGTTTGATAGCCCTGTTCATAAGGTCAATGAAAGCTGCAGGAGCATGGTTAAATTGAAAGACATGATCACGAATCCAAATTGGACATAATGTGTGCAAAAAGTTGTCTTGATAATATTTTCCTCTATAACCTTAAGATGATTCTCTTTACAATTAGCTTTATTTTTTTTCTATATTCTCAAGATAGACCATCAACCTACTAATAACTACATCACTAGTAAGCATGGCTACTCTCCCATCTTGAATCAAATATGGAGAAAGACACGAACATGTCCATCCTGTGCAATCATCTCCAGAGCATATATTAACAACTTAGTGAGACTTATATTGTACTAAAAAAAAGACATGATCCCTTCCCCAAACTCCAAAAATCTCTTACCTTCTCTTGCCTCTTTTCTCTAGGAAAGGATCTTCCCATGAAAGTTTCTTGAAACTCATCCCAAGAAGGCATAACTACTTATATTCCCTTTTTCTTCCTAAATAAATCATACCAAGACTTGAAAACATCCTTTAACACATAAACTGAAAAATCAACCCTATCAACATCAAATACTCCCATTATATCATGGATCCAAGGACCTCTTTAATTAAGTTCTCCTGATCATCAATAGTTATCAAACCATGGAACTCCAAAGGGCTCAACCTCAGGAACTACCCACTTTTATAACTACTATATCTAAAACCACCGGATGAACTATTGGAACCTGAGCTGGTTGCTAAGCCTGTGCAATTATTGTTTGACCTATCAAGTACTTCATGTTATAGAACTCTACATTGGTGATTTTGTCCAGTTCTACAACTACTATATCTAAAACCAACGGATGAACTATTGGAACCTGAGCTGGTTGCTAAGCTTGTGCAATTATTGTTTGAGCTATCAAGTACCTCATGTTATAGAACTCTACATTGGTGATTTTGTGCAGTTGTTGTAGATCTGGAATAGATGCATCTTGATTCTACTGGCCCCGACCTAAGGCCTAATGTGCTGGTTATCTACATGGAGTCATGATCTGAGATACATAAAGCATGATTCGTAAAGAGAATATCTCAAAGTTAAACCCCAAAGCAAGAAATAGAACATCAATAAAGGGAAACTTTTCCTAAATGCTCAGTATCCTCTCAATCATAGATATGATGCAGTCACAGCCGAAACTGAGATTTTACCTAATGATAGCTTTCAGACATATCCTAGGACTTTGTGAATCTAGTGTTCTGATACCAAGTTTTCCATGCCCCAAACTCACCCCTTAGGTGTAATAGACATCCTTAGCCACTAAGTTTCCCTAGAAGCCTCCGACGAACCACTTAGACCATGCATAGCTCTACTCGTATCACTTAATAGAAGTAATATCAAGGATAAGGTATATAAGAATAGAGGACCTCATATCAGCCAATAACTAAATAGTGAATGAAAAGTACATTGAATCTCAATGGTCATAACATCTAAGTCTGAAAGCCTCTATTTGTTATGTAATGAGCTGCCATAAAAAGATTTATTAGCTAGTATCCAAAGAAAGAAATAATAAATAATACTAAAGTCCAAGAACTAGATAATAAAATATAGAATCAACTAGGCCCTCAAAGCTATGAGGACTCACTAATTTATTTGGTCTGTAGATTACGCAAACAGTGTCAACCTTGAGCATCCGAATGGTTGGAAAAATCTGCATAGGGGTTAACAGATGCAACAAGAGTAGAATTATCCTATGAAAATGCACCAAGTATGTGAGAAGGTATAAAATAGGCTATACAATAGTAAATGATAAGTGCTTTGCAATGCATGAAAAGTTAACTCAACTTTAGCTCTACTTCACATAAGTAATTTAACAATTTATAATTGAAAGAGTTAAAAGATTTATAATCTCAAGATTAAATGTAAACTCATTTAAAAAGATCAATTTCAATAGTTTTCAACAAAATATTAAGACTCAGTTAAAAAAAATCTTTCACTTCCTTTCAAAACTGTTAATTTTACTTTTTTTTTGAGAGTTTTTATAACCAACATACCTTAGGACTTATCGTGAGGGC
>JBDJHY010180614.1:0-12093 GCA_039654485.1 Withania somnifera
CAATAAATTGTAATATTTTAATAATAATATAAGCAATAAGCTTTTAACTTTCTTAGCCTCAGCATTGTATCGAGCACCCGATAATACTAATTTACTTGTTTTAGCCCAGGCTGCACCCTGACACCAGGAAATATCACTTGACTAATAAATGTTGGGACTTGAGACTGACTCTATTCGGCATTGAGTACAACCGCTGACACTTGAGTCCGTCATCGTACTGCATTGAGACAACTTTTTGACACTTATCACACTTACTGGTTGTGGAGACTTGATGATACCCGATCTATTAGGGATATTTGTGATACCGTTATATTAAAGCATTGTATGCCATGAATTTCCAAGTATGACTTGATGATACTATTGATATGAGGAATGAGATACCAGAGTTTGAGACCCTTAAGGCTTTTTATCTTGGTATGTGAGGTTATGATAATATTAGAGATTGTATATGGTGAGCATAACTCATGGACCATGCCTCTGGGCTTTCAGGAAACACGTGGAGGGGGGTATAGGACAAAAGAGAGGTATATCGGGAATATTTAAGGTTGCCTTCCATGGATTCTATCTTCTAGACCTACGGGTACTTAAGGAGAAATGTACACAGGACTGGATACTTCATGTGTTTGTATTTACTTTTTGCAATTGTCTTCTTCAGTGTACCCTAGCTGAGATGTAAGGCTTACAGTGTGCGTGAATTCTGTGTTTAAATTACTTATTATATTATTTTTTTACTCCTTATTTATGGAAGTGTTACTTCTAAGATTTACTGCATACATGGGTTATTGTGCATGGTACTCTTTTATTAATTTTCCATTGTACTTGAGTTTACCGGTATACCGTCCATGTTTTTCTCCTATCTTTTTTTGACTCCCGGTTATTGTTATTATTATTCACATGTACTATTGCATGGATTCCAGGTACGTTTTCCTTCATCTCCTGAGATCCTATTATGTGAGGTCATTCCAGGAAATGTTTCCAACAGTTCCTGCTTCTCTTAAGTATTTCTTTTGATCTCTATGTATTTTTGGAGATACAATTGTATTAGACATTTTGATTACCCATTTTGTACTTAGTGGTTCATATTACACTGATACCAGGTTTTGGGTGTTTATTTTGATTCTATATACTTCCTCTTTATTCATACATATACTGTTATTAAAATTGTGCTTCCACATTTGATATAGTAGTTCTCCGCTTAGGCTATGGATCACAGGGTTAGTTCTCCTACTGGTAGTATTGTAGATGTCATCATGATCTAGAAAATCAGGTTGTGACACATCCACACACTAGATTATATCATGAGAGATTGAACGCTTGATTTTGAAGGTGGTTGGGATGCCAACTTGCTATTGATATAGTTCGCTTACAATAACAGTTGTCATGCTAGTATCCAGATGGCTATGTTGGAGGCCTTATATGGCAGGAGGTATAGATCTCCCGTTGTTTGGTTTGAAGTTGGTGACACATCTTTTCTAGGTATTGAATTAGTGATTGATTCTACTAAGAAGGATCATCTCATTGGAGAAACGTCTAAGACTACCCAAATTAGGAAAAAGTCTTATGTAGATGTGAGGAAGAGGGAGTTGGAATTTGGTGTTGGCGATTGAGTTTTATTGAAGATGTCTCCAATGGTAGGAGTCATGAGGTTTTTCAAGAAGGGAAAGCTTAGGCCGTGTTTTATTGGGTCTTATCATATTTTTATCAAGGTTTGTAATGCTTCTTACAAGTTAGATCTTCCAGTAGAACTGCAGCAGTGCATCCAGTTTTCCACATCATCATGTTGGGAAAGTGCTTGTTAAATCCCTCTTTGATAGTACCCGTAGACAATATTAGTGTTAAAGACGGCTTGACTTGTGAATAATTCCTAATCCAAATCCTACATAGACAGGTTACCAAGCTTAGGAATAATGAGATAGCATCCGTCAAGGTCCTATGGCACAATCAGCTAGTTGAGGGACCCACTTCGGAAGATGAGGCAAACATGATGGAGAAATACCCACACTTATTTCCTTTTGGTCCCACTTCAATCTAAGGTAAGAGCCTCATATTCAATCTTTTCCTTAGTATGTCTATTACATATAGGATATGAAATGTATTCCGCATCATTGCATGAGTGCATTTATTGATGTGTTCATGGTAGTTGAAGTCCATAAGAACGACATGCATATGGTTTACTTGAGTTAAGGGTAGAATCACTGTTAATTAAGTTATTTTGATGTTATACATAATTTTTTGAATCATTCTGGCAGTCTGTTAGTCATTTTCCCTTGTCACTTAGCTGAAAGCTTTATTCAAGGATGAATGAATCCTAGGGGGAGCTATTATAACACCTCGAGGATCATTCTATGGGTTTAGTAGGCTAAATAAAGAGTGTATGTGAAGTTTCTCAAATTTTCGAACTGGCCCAGGTCCCAAGGATCATATCACGGACCGTGGAAACGGACTAATGCAACTTCCTTCACTGCCTCATTTTGACAGGCAGTTCCACTGTTTGTCGTTTGAGTCATGGGATAGGACCAAATTTCTCAAGAATTTTCTAAGTGTAGAATGACCCCACAATCCATTCAATAGACTGTAGATTAAAGGACAACCCGTGGAATGGAACTTTATTTCTTCCGGTGACTTGATGTTTTGGGTGCTGGTTTCATAGACCATTCCACGGACGGTGGAAGGGTTTCACTGACTGTGAAACCACCCATACAAACCTACCAAGTCCTAATTTTAACCCATCTTTCATACGTATGCTTTGGTCATTCCCCACTCTTTAATATAATTGATACTATGTCGTTTTAGGCTTAGTAAACACCAGTATAAAATCCTCAACCCTAGTTATCCTCTAATTACACTCTAAGCTTTCCAAGACCCGAAAAACGAGTTGTGATGGCATCTATATTTCATATGTAGACAAGCCTAACTCTATCCCAGAGAAAGTAGCAGTGGGACAATTCCAAGAACAAAAAAGAAATGAAGAAGGAGATAATGAGATGAAATAAAAGCAGACCATGTAGATACAAAACCCAACCTTACTTCGCAGAACCTGGTATCATTGCTATAAAGCATCTATATATAGAAAGGTATAAAGTACAACCCACAAAGGGGAAAACAACAAATTAGCTATCTAGGCTACAAGTAGAACAACTATAGATACATAAGGAAGATCAACCATCATGAACTCCAACTACTCACCGTACCTCCTAAACAACACCAAGCTAGTCCGCACGATCATGTCCATCCTGATAAATCATACTGAGACCTCCATTAGGAAAAGATGCATAAGTATAGAATGAGTACCAAAAACAACAGGTACCTAGTAGGAATCACAGATCGATCGGTCAAAAGTAAGTATAATCAAGGTAAAGCAACTAAAACTAAGGTACCAACACATAATGCACAATAAGAAGGGCAACTGAAGCAACAACAATTGAGTTCAGTGAAGGGTTATCTGGCAGTGTGTGCAGTATAAACTAAAAGCTATGAAGGTAGGACACTAAAAAGTATAATAAATAGACTTAGGCCATAAGTAGATCATGACCAAACATGACACATACCTAGATCCCAAATGTAACCAACACAAGGAAGGACCAATAAGTGAATACGATACAATCAATCTCCTAGGATAATAACAATCACAACAAGTGCATGAGTAGTACTAATTAGAGAGAGAAAAGAACAAATAAAGTCTACTAACAAACAAACTGATCCAACATCCATTACTACCGGTCGATACACTCAGACAACCAAGTAACCCAACAGATACTCCCTCCGTAAGTTTTGAAGAGTGTAACCTAATGTGTAGATATGCAATGCAAATGGGTGATGAAGATGTAAATATGTTTTGGCAGGCTACCTCTATGGGATATTCCTGAATCAAGAAGGACACATGGATGACTCAAACCATATACCACTCTCCCCCGTATACCCTTCCCCTGGGCTGCACGTCATACCCTAACCATAGCAGCTCGGGTTGGTAGGGTACGTGGAGAGACTCAAACCCCCATGAAAAACCTCATAAAAATTCAATCAAGGGCAAAACTCGAGCTCATACCGTATATCATATCACAGTTGAAACTCAAGTCCATCCATGTAGCGAAAATACAAAGCTCAGTAAAACCCAACTGTCGTTATGTAGGAGATGTCCAAAAATCACATTGATAATGAGAAAATAGCCTTAGATAGTGTGGTAAAATAGCTCCATATTGCTCATAAGAGCAGTCATGGAAGATATAAGCATATATGAAATCAATTTCCAGTTATTTTCTATCAAAATCAAGTTACCTTTTAAACCGTTTAATGCATGCCCACAACACAGAATTAACAAAAAGCTAAACGGGTTTGAGGCTGCTAAACAGAATCCATATGATGGATGCAAAGCCCTAGTCACAAGGTATTTCCTCTCCTCACCCGACAATAGTTTCGAGCCATGAGTAATTATACCAATAATGTCACTACTTCGTAGAGGGCTCCTGTTTCAAATACAACACTCCCAGGCTCGTACTTTTCTAGGTCATGATATCATCACACAGGGATACTAACTACCCAAAAAATTCAGATTTGGCTTGGTACAACATCAGCACATAAACTAGCTAACTAACCAGCATACTCGTACTAGCTATCTATGGCCTAATTGTCCATAAATGCCCTAATCACACTTATATCTCAGGTAAAACACAGAATAATCATCCTACCTAGATCGATTTTAAATCCTAAATCCTAAATCAGGGGATAGCTACTAACTTTAATATATATTATAACACCTTACCCAACCTCACTATGGTCCAGAATCAGAGTAATACAATATGCATCAAAGGTATTACTCCTCCCCAGCCACACTATGTTCCAGATTCACTGTTACACATGCTGGGAGGACAATATAGCCCCAGGGTGAGTATTTAAGCCACAAGCCAGCTTTGTAGTCCATAGGCTGAAAGAATAAGCATATCAGGGATCAAATAGAAATACCAGCCCCAACTTGGCACTTTACCATACATATTCTACACTAATAGCTATTCTGAAGAGAGTATACCATGGCCTACTTGAACGATGCCCTCAAATAGTGAAACCAAATATATAAAATCACGTACGATACTCAGAATCGCCTGAGGCTAGAAAAATCGTAAACCACATGTCAAGAAGTGTAAAGAAAGACCAATATTGCTATATAAATATGGGGTCAAAATCCAAGCTAAAAATGGGTCCATAAACCCCAATAGCTCAGAAAAAGGAAATATTTATACCAATACATGGAGATTAGTTCATACATTGTATGGTACAAAAAAAGGATCAAATTAACGGTATAAATGAAATATATAAGCCTGAGACATTTATATAATAAACAAAATGAAGAATTACCTAGTATAAATGATCGTAGAACTACCAAAAGAAGATTTTATAGGTTGAAACTTAAATATCTACCCTCAAAAGAGCTTTATGATGATCCAAGGATCAATATCAAAGGAGAGAAATGAGAAATGATTAAAAAAAACCTCATGAAGAAGATAATTATATAAAGACAACCGACTGACTGATAAATTGGTCATTTGGCCAATTTATCGATAATTTAAAAAAATTCCCAAAATAGAAATGAAGTCCACGAAGAAATAACCAGATCAACTTGAAATTTTATTTGATTATATAAGGAATACATTCCATAGATGGAATATTTATGAAATGGATATTCTGAACTCAACGGAATAGACAGAAAGATGATTTGGAATTGTATTAGTTGAGTAAAGCACGAAAAAGCTATAATTGCAAAAGAATTCAAACCATAAAACTTACAGGGAGCCAACCTATCGGTCCCATAAAGTCATAAACTATTTAGGGAAGTTACAACAATTCTCTAAGAATTTAGAATTTTTGGGAATTATGGGAATGTCCCCAAGGGCCAATACAATATCCACCACTAAATAAACTTTCGTCTGCAGAAGTTAAGAAGGAAGGAGTATCCAAAGTATGAAATGGAATAAAAATATGACAACTCCCACGATCCTCCCAACATCCCTATGAACTCCTCGACCGGACCACGCACCCAACAAACACTCATGACAAAAATATCCCTAAACCTACTCTATTTAATTTGGTTATCGGTTGGGCCCTCAAAGTACTTGACACAAACTGACCAGTACCAAATCAAGATGACTCACGACAATATGTACAAGATGAATCTGGTAAATACCAAAAAGTCATAGATTTATGGATGGAATGGGCAATACCACCACTATCTCAAAAGTTAAGACCAATCCGCAAGCAACCCCACTAGTCTGTTTTGTGATCTCATAAGGCCATAATTTAGCCTATAGTCATCAAATCCTTGGTACTAAACTCAGGAAACAAAGTCTCCACATTGCATGGCCCGTATGTCCACTTTATCATATCTAAAGTCTAACCCACAAGTTTGAAGAATCTCGAATCAAATTAGAAGTCGGAGGTCAAATATTAATACTGTGTATCCACTAATCTGTAATCTACATGTATGCCATACAAAGCCTCGAGTGGTACTATCTTGATGCTCGAATGATAATTATTATTATGGGAGAATCCTGCTAAAACCAGATGTTGATAAATGCTACCTCCAAAACAAAAAAACAAGACCAAAGCATATTTTAAAGTATGTGAATAATCTGTTTAGACTGCCCGTTTGTCTGTGGGAGAAAAGCCGCACTCAAGCTATCGCTAAACTGTAGTCGTAAAATAAACCATGTCCCCTATCTAATATAATAGAGGCTAGCACCCCATGCTGATTAAAGGTCTCCGTAGCATACAATACAAAAAATCTCTCGGCATCCAAGAAGAAGAAATTGACAAAAACTAAATGAATTTTGCGGATCAATCCATATACGACCATGACCCCTGGAAGTACGATAGGGTCTGGAAAAAATCAATGATAAAGTGCTCCTGCTCCAACTTAAGAATAGAGAGTTGCTACAGTAGAACACCTAGACCATGGTGCTCAAACCTCATCTGCTGATTATCCAAGCATCGAGAAATAAAATCCTAAACGACACCATCCAAACACTAAAATACAAACTGACGTCATGAAACTATAGAAAGGCTAAATGTCAACTTCAACTTATAAAATGATTAAGGAAACAAGCTCGCGATATATTCTGGGGTATCTAAATAATCGCTCATACTGGGTGTCAGTCAGTGGATGAAAAAATCAATACTATATGGTCCTCAACCAATCAAGATGTAAATCGGGTATCACTGTCTGAAATAACTGGAACAGAGATCTCACATAAGAAAAAGATCATTCTAACATGAAGTTAACAAAATCCTCTATACATCACCGTTTTTCTCAAGCATATGGAATATTTGGTACAATAGGCCTCGCAAGGAAAGGTATGAAACAGGTCATCAACTCAGGGATTACAAGAAGTGCACCAATTGGTAATCAAAAACATTGTGTACAACAAATGGAGGTGGACCTTGCATGTAAACCCAACCCTACTCTTGGTCTGGCACTAAAACCACAGTGACTATCTAAACCCGATCATTGAATTCAACCTGTCAATGTTGAAATCAATTGAGAATCGACCAAAAAAGTGTCTAAAAATGCAAGGAAATGATCACCCCAAGGTACTTTGTGATACCACCTACACACCGACAATAGCCTCAAGTCACGACTATAAGTTCAGTTGTCATTGTCTCTTAAAAACACAGTGTAACAAACTAAGTCATCGCGTCACCAAAAATCCAACAATTCGAAATTAGTGATTATTAGAAACTGCTAACAGAGATGGAGTCTAACTACTTATAACCTTCCAAAGGTAAGTTTTGCTAACTCAAAACTCAGTAGCCTCTTATGAGAGTCAAATATGCAAGGTCGCATCAACCGACTAAGGCAAAAAACAAATCACACAACTGGCATACGAAATTCTCTAGGATATTACAACCTCAATCCACCACTAAAGGAGCACTCTCGCCCAGCAAAATAGTTACATGCGTATGACACAAAGATCAACTAAAAGAAACCACAACTGAGGGAACCCAAAAGATGCTAGACAACCCCATTTAAACCTTACATAGAGAAGGGTAAAGATACACTCTAGAAGGCATTGCAAAATCAAAGAAAATGATCCAGAATAAAAAGAGTACTCTACACACAAAGTTGTTCACTATGGTCCTCTAGAACCACCCAATGAAAAACACAGATAATGCGGGTTACAATTTAGAGCTAACAAATAGCTCAGGGTTGGGCAAAGGTCACCACAGAATAACAGGGCACCGACTAAACATATGAAGAAATTACAAACCGACAATGTTAATAAGCACCCCTAAGGTAATAACTGCCTGGCCTGAATGTAAGATAAATCTCAATCACTAAGGGCGTAAGGACACCATCAACCCTTCGAAATACACCAGTCACGAGTAAGGTATAATCTTAATATAACCTTCCGGTGTCTAGAAAGATTAGGGTAACCTACCTATACCAGACAACTCACTAAGTCCAACTATCGCAAAAGTCCTAGTTATGCTATCTCACAACATCTACAGGTTAAACTAGCCATACAACTCAAATCCCTCACTTGGATCTAACACTAAAAGTTCCCTCCAAATATACGGCAAACAAAAAGACCCTACAAAGACTATGCACCACTCAGGGTAGGACAAGGTAAGGGTGATCAATATCTCAACTGTTGTATAGTAAGGTTCACCTAACAGTGGAACTCAACCCTTGAATCACATGACCATATCAAAATAAGGAATAACAGGCACCTCCCTGGCTAACAGCCAAAACTCAGCTTGCTAATCAAAATCACTACTCAGGTGCCACCAAATAAATACACAAAAGAGGGCCACAACCTCATGAAGCTAAAAACAAGATCTGAACCCAGTCTATAATACCACATCACAAGGGTAAGCTCACTCAACTAACATAGATAAAGTAATCAAGAAATAAGTATGAGTTATGCCCAAGTCAACATAAGACAATTAGGCAAGGAATGAAAAAGAACCGCATCGTAAATAGAGCTCAAAAGTAGATCACCCAAACACCCCCCGCCCGTTGGCATAACCAAAAGGAGAGAAACCACTGGAAGAATCAGCTGGCCAGCTTCACTGATGAACTCACAACTAGGGCACTCCCTAGCCCAAAGATCAAGCCCTATACAAGCATCAAAAAAACTTTTAATATCAATATATTCCCTAACTACTTGCTGAGATGAGGCTACAAATATTGTAAAATGAATGGCCTGACACTGCAGACACCCTCTGGCCCAATGGCCTAACACACCATACTAATAAAACTTAGTCCTTCTCTGACTGGGACCTACTAAGCTATTCTAGCCATTATGGCCCAACAAACCCAGAAATATGCCCCTGAAGGGCTGGCTATTCTAAGTACCCGGGTCTCTATTGGATGAATAATAAAAGATTCAAAATGACTAACTAAACTAGCCCAACTGAATCTATTGTTGCCACTGAAATCACTATCTATGATATCAAGAAACCCCTAGAGTGTTAATCATATGGGGAGGCTAAATTAATACGTCACAGAAGTCCAACATCCTTCCATAACTCATAGCATACATTGTAGGGATACGTCTATTAATCCTAACAAATGATGCTTCATAGTCCCACATAATCAAGGACTCCTAATAATAACCAATCAAACTCATAATCAATCGATACTCTTCTTACGACACCCACTACTACCTCTAAATAAAGTTTAGGGCTCTGTTAAAGTTGAACGACAGTAACCCCTTCTAGAGCCCAAGTGACTCCCAACCTCCGTGTCTGATGATGTAACCTCCTAGTGCTAAATTCTAATTCTTAACTCTGAGAACGCATGTAGATATATTACGGGTTCCCATAGAGGGCCTATTCCTAAAAATCTAGAAAGAGTAGAGATGAAAGAAAGTATAGGAATCCAATCATCATAAACACATATAAAGAGTCAAGAAGTGAGTATGTTTCTTAAAGAGCACCCTATAGCCTTTCAAAGATAAGATATGGATATCTACAAAGAGTCAAGAAGTGAGTATCTTTCTTAAAGAGTTCCCTGTAGCCTTTTAAAGATAAGATATGGATATCTACATACCGATCTGCAGGGTTTTACCAAACACTTATTTTGATAACCAGAAACACAGGTGAATATAGAGCTCTGAAACCACTCTTTCAAGACTCAAAAAATGAGTTATAATTGTATCACTATCTCACCTATAGACAATCCTAACTCTCACCAAGAAAAAGTAGCGATGGAGCATCTTCAAGCTAAAAGAAAAGAAGAAAGAGATGATGAGATCAAATAACAGTAGAACATGAAAATACACAACCAAACATGACTTTGCAGAACTTCGTATCGTGGCCGTAAAGCATCTATATACAGAAAGGACCAGATTACAACCCATAGTGGAGGAAAAACTACAAAATTACTTTCTAAACTCCAAGTGGAATAGTTGTAGAGACAGAAGGAAGATTAGATATCATGAACGCCAACTTCTCATCATTTCTCCTGAACAATATCAGTATAGTCCATACAATTATGTCCGTCATAATGACTTATACTAAGACCTACATCAGGAAAAGATGCAGAAATGTAACATGAGTACCAAAAACAACCGGTACCCAGTAGGCATCATAGGTCGACTAGGAAAAAGTAATTATAATCAAGGTAAAAACGACTAAAAGTAACTAAGTCACCAACAAATAATGCACAACAGGAAGGGAAACTAAAGAAATAGCAAGTGAGTGCAGTGACGGGTCATCTGGTAGTATGTACAGTATTAATTAACAGTTATGAGGAAAGCCACTAGTAGGTATAGCACATAGATTTTGTCCAAAAGAGGATCATGACCAAACATGACACGTACCTGTATTTCCAATGTAACCAACACAAAGAAGGACTACTAAGTGAATACGAAACCATCAATCCTCTAGGCTAACAATAATTACAACAAGTGCACGAGTAGTAATAATCAGAGAAAGAAGAGAACAAACAAAGCCTACTACCAAACAAACTCAATTGGCTTCCCATATTACCGGTAGGTACACTCAGAAAACCAAGTAACCCAATATGTACTCCCCCCATAAGTCCTGAAGAGTGCAAGTCAATGCGTGAAGATATAATGCAAAGGGGTGTTAGAAAACCAACTACGTTCCGTCATTCCCCCTCAATATGGATTTTTCTCTCTATAGTTGTTCATTGTTTTACATTATATTTTAGGGTTATTACTTATGATTATGGTCAAGTTTTAGTGCATATAATATTTCATAAATGCATGATTTAATTGAACCATTATTTGTTCAATTTTACAAGAAAATATAAAGTGCAATGAAATATTTGCTAGGGCATTTGATCAATTATTGAATATGTGATTTTATCGAGTTATTACTATTGAAATTTGACAAATTTTACTCGATGAGGATTTAAGGCTAAGAATAATGGCTTGACATGGAAAATGTTTAAGAAATTTTATATGAATATTTCCTATTGAGGTTTGGATATGAGAATTATTGCCCATTGAGGCTGGACATGAGAATGCTGACCAATGTTTTCAAGGATATTGATTTAGTGAATTGATTTAGGAGCAGTATATTTGGAGTAGTATTAGAACTGAGGGACTAAGTCCCAAATATGTTGCCAACATAGGATTGATATATTACAAAGGCTAAATTTACCTTTCTGTCATGTTAATTGCTTGTTGGCCCCACTAGGCAAAATATACAGTACTAGCTCATGGCGGGGCAATGTATACCTATCAACAAGGGTATGTTGGATTCCAAATTCTACTCATATAGTCTTATATGTCAGTTATAGAACCTCCTATCATGATATTTGAACTTGATATATTTTAATTTGAGTCATTTACTATATTGATTTCACTATTGACATTTCCATAGATTTGGACAGGATTTACTGGCATTACTACTGATCACCTATTGCATAGCCATTCATGATTCAGTCACTTGATATGGTCACTTAATTACTTTTAGCATGTTGCATTTACCTAATATTTCTTAGCTTTCCTTCTTATTCGGTAATTCCAGTACTGACCACTATTTTGTGCTACATAGACTTCATCTACGTAAGTTCAAGTGACCTTCCATCTGCTCCTGGTTACTGAGCGTACATTCTGAGAGGTGAGACAG
>JBDJHY010180625.1:0-12093 GCA_039654485.1 Withania somnifera
ATACACAAAGAGATGAATCTGTTCCTTCTCGATAGGTATCAAATCTCCAGCATTCCAAGAAAGCTCTATAAATTGAGCCTCATACTCAGAAACGGTCATAGTACCTTGGCTTAGCCCTAAAATATGATACCACAATGCCTCACATGTGCTTTCAAGCACATACTTGGCCATGAAGGCCTCTCAAACTGTCTCAAATTCAGTGGGGCTAAACTCGGATGTCTACGATCTTTAAAAACTCGCTACCAAAAAGTAGTTACACCCTCAAGTAAATAAGAAGTGAAGTGATCCTCCTGCATATCCAATAAATCCAAGGTCCTCAGAAGCTCCTAACAATGATAAACTCGTGGAGATCCATCCCAGTGCTCACGAGAACCTAGAGGGTGAAATTCACAAAACGTGGTCTAACATATTCCGCATCTCAATAGAGAGTACAGTAGGAGTTGGAGCTAGTGTACATGTAGTGGAAGTAGTTTCCTGAGTTGTCATGGTTGGTGGCACTGGCAGTATTACTAGGGATGTAGATACTGGGGGAGGTAGTGCACCCTGTGTTGCTCACTAAGAAGATGGCCTAGGTCTATCTGTCGATGCCCCATCAAGCATATAAAACATCTTCCATAAAAAGTCTCCTAATGCGGCAGGCAGTGCAGACTGTAGAGGTGGTGCAGGAGCTGTCTTGGGCAGTGTAGTGGCCAGAGTAGTAACATCGAGTTGAGCATCACCCCTACCCCGTCTTGACCTACTAAGGAAGGGTCTCGATCTACAAACGAACCGCGGGTATGCACCATCTGCAAAGGAGTAAAGACAAGGTGAGCTTTTCAAAAATGGTATGAGTGTCAGTGCATGACAAAAATCAAGAGATAAAAGATTCCCTAAGGCACCCATAGCCTCCCAAAGATTGGATGCAAACGTCAACACACCGATCCGCAGGACTCTACTAGGTACGTGCTCTCAATGCCAAAGAGACTGGTGAACTTAAGTTCTAATAACAGTCTGTCACGACCTAAATCTCAGTTCATGATGGTTTCTACAACCCTCCCGTACACAAGTGTATCCCTACAGCCTGGAGCTACTCGTAATGGGCCATAATACTCACAAACAACAAGAATAGAACAATAGCATAACAAAAAATGTACAACAACAGAAGCAGAAAAAATATATACAATCCAAATCTCAAAACCTGGTGTCAACGACATAAGGAGCTACAGAAAAATGTATTCAAAAGAGAAATATATACACAAGTACAGCTCCTATGAAAGGTACCTCACAAGGTCTGCCATGAACAAAATAGATCAGGCTAAAACAAGGGAGCCACGATCAACTCGAATGATAAAGCTCACCATAGTCTCCGTAGATCCATAATCTACCCAGTACGATCACGTCGCCTTTGATAATCCCTATCGGTATCTTCACTATAAAAACGGTACAGAATTGAATTGTGAGTACCAAACATAGGTACCCAATGGGCATCGTAGGCCGACCGGGCTAAAATAAAAAACAAATAGCAAAATGGTGAGCAAACTAAATCAGGTCAATAATTGTAAGCAAGTAACACAAAATTAACTGCTAAATACAGAAATAGGTAAAAAGAATAGATGCTAGCTACTACAAACAGAAAGAAAGTACTAGAATGAAACAGGTAGTCTAAGAACGACTATCGTACAGGAACAATCAACTATCTCTTAGGAATAAAAATGGCTATAGGAAAAGTACCTGAACTCCAGTTGAGTATACTATAACCAAATATGACAGTCAAAGGTAACCGCAAGTAGTAAGACGTAGATATGAATATAAGTAAATTAAGAAACAACTATTAACCCAAATGGTCCCCCATAAGATCACTAAGTACAAATAGAAGGAACACATAGAAACCTACCTGACGCCTCATCCCGCTGGTATTTAGAAACAGCACAACAAAGACTCACCGTGACTCCCCCCTTAAGCCTAGTAAGTACAAACAATGCGAGTAGAATTAATGCATAGGGGTGCTGAAAAATAAATTTAAATAGTGCCATCTCGTACCAGGGTCCGTGCCCCATTAGTGCCAATAGTATGAGCCCTTCCTAGGAGGTCCGCACCTCAATAGTGCCAACAGTATGGTCCCTGACCACTAAAACCAAATCAGTGGGGTCCCTGACCCTTAGTTCTAAATCAGTGGGGTTCGCGCCTTTATATAAAATAATAGGAACCGTACCCTAGAGGCCCTGCCTCAATAGTTCCATTAGTACCAATTAGTGCCAATAGTGCCAACTATGCTAATAGTGCCATTAATATAACTCTGTGACAGTTAACTAAACCTTATTCGTTTTATATTTTGAAAATAGTGACATACCACTAGGAGGTCGTGTCATAAGTATATGCATAAATAAGAACATTTCATTTTAGTTATTAAGCAAGAAAACCTTCCAGATTTATTTAAGTCAGTTAATACAGTTTTACCATAGCCCCGGGCCGCACCCGTTCTTAATTTACTAATGCTCAATATCAAAAATACATGATCGCGACACAATAACAATAATAAAAGATCAAATAATAGACTATGATCAGTCAAAGGCTATCAGCTAAGAACTCAACTCACTCACCAGTCAAATAATGGCTCAACATAGCCAAATAAGGTCCCAGGCTGCCCACAGCAAGGCCAGGAAAACCACATATAGCCCAGTACCCTCTAGGTCTCTCTAGGGGACCCTCGAAAGAAAGTAATCCCACATGACTAACCATATCGCATAAGTATTCCAATCTAACCCAGTCTAAAGAAAAGTAAACGTAGATAACCTGGGAACTGGTGAGAATCCTCAATAAGTGAGCACACCATCCCAAAGCTCCAAAAACACCCAAAATAGCCCAACTATCAAATTACGCATCTATGGATCAAATATGAATAATGACACCCATATTTCCAAGAGCAATCCGGGTCGAAAAATGGACCTTAAAATGGCCCCATGGGCTTCGTAGCCTGGAAAAATAATCCAACAATATCAAAATGAAGGTTTCATCTCAAGGAACATGTGGGTCAAAAATAAGCGCAATTGGACCACTGCAAGATCCTCAATTGGCCCAACAAAGTTTATGGCAAAAGTGCAAAACATTGCATCACTAAAAAAGGGATAAAGGGGAAGAAACCGACCTTAAACGCGATTTAGCAAGCACCCATGTGCTCCCTTACCACGCATGAATAATCCCTAAAAATTTCCCTTAGAATTTGCACCTAAATGATAAAGAATTTTAGAGATAAAAACTGGATTTTTGAGTTTAAACTTTCCTCTCAACTGCTGGCACTGGTATATATAGGCATTGGATGCCTTCATCATGACCGTGTCCAAGATCCATGCGATTACAACCTTCCAGAACCCAACTTATTGCAATCACTTACCCATACACTACAATCGTAAAGAATAATTTCCTAGATGGACACGATCACGACCTAAAATTATCAAAATTGCAATGAACAAGGAACTGACTTTATCTTATCGCAACCCAAAATTAGGAAATCGCAATTAAGGCATCGTGACTGCAATTTGACAAAAAGACATTTGTTTTTCTACAATTCCAAAAGCTCCAAGTGGGGCAAGTATGCTCACAACATGGAAACGACATTATGAACCTAACAGAATAAATAAAATGACCGTTGGAGGTCATTTGAGCAAAAGGATCCCCCCAAACCAAATCCAACCAAAAGAGCCAAATTTTTAACTTCCCACCAATAAACCTTAAATGAGCCCGGAATTCTCCAAAAGCGAATTACACAACTATCCTAAAATCATCATTCTGGAGCTGATGAAAGCATTAGAATTTTGATCTGCTGCTTCAATCACCAAAACCCACCCAGGCTCCAAAATAAACTTTTTCTCAACTAAATTTCCACAAAATATCTCAAAGTGAAAAAAAAAACCCTGAGACAAAATTAAGGTCAAACTAGACCAAAGTCAGCATTCCAGAGCTAATGGAATTGTCAAAATCTAATTTTGGACGCATCTACTAAGAATTCACTCTCAAGTTTCACCATTTCAAGGTTGATCCTTCAAAATAATAAAACTTAGATAAATAGACTAACGATTCCAACAAGTCATAAATAACCTAGGGTAGCTAACAGGAAGCTCTATACACATAAAAAACTGAAAGTCTAATAAATGACCAAATAGTTCATTACAACTCATTAATACTTATTTATATTTCTTACTTTAAAATGTAAAGATTTTTTTTACGCCGTGAGTTAGGTTGTCCTACTGGATTTTGAAGGTAGGGTACATCACACTTGGATTTCGGAGTGTAACAAGTTGGTATCAGAGCCCTAGTATGACATCAGATTTTAGGGTGTGACACGTTGGTGTCATAGCCTTAGGTTTATAGGTCCTATTGTACATAATCAAAGTTTAGTACAGTCTTGTAGTTGGGTGCAGAGATGTCCATTCCTTATCCTCGATAGGCTACGAAACTCTAGGAAACATCTATTTTCTATTTCTTTCCTATCTAACGTAGTTGATTCATGTGTACTGAGTAATTCAAGTTTTATTTGACAGATGGTCAGGACCAGAGCCACAACCGACAAAGTAAATAAGCCATAGGATTTACTAGAGCTAGATACCATGGATAGGGTTTGATGATGAGGGATAAGGTGGATTCTGAGGGAGAGTCATAGGGGCAGTCCTATTTATGGTAAATCCAAGGATTCACCTAAGACCAATATGAATAGAGATGAGGATAGAGATCAGGATTATGTTGCAACCCACTATTGTAGGATACTTTGTTGAGGGTCCTTAGGGCACTTGAGAGTTCAGCATAGGGAGGTACATTGTATGGTTCTCAGTTCAGGGAATGGGCGGAGATCCCAGAGTAGAGAGACCTTCAAGTTATTTATGAGTTTGTGGTATAGCCATCAGTAGTTCCAATATCGGTGGGCCATCCACTTGAGATTTAGGTTCTAGCAGGTTATCTGCCCATAATCCAGGGTCAGGTGGGAAAACCACCTATTGCACATAGGGTGCATGAGCTTTATATTTTGGGTTTGGAGATCCAGGTATGACTATGGGTAAGATGTATGATGATCAACAACATATATATGAGAGGTTACACAAGATAGACCCACCTTAGTTTCAAGGTAGGCTGGGCAAGGAACCATTTTAGTTTCTCACTACTTGTCATGAGTTACACCATAGTATGGGGATGGCGTAGTCACATAGGGTAGACTACATAGTTTTTCATCTTTGATGGTTAGCCCAATAGTGGTGGCATTCTTACTTTGAGTCTAGACCAGCCGGATCTCCTCCTATGACTTAGGAGATGTTCACTCAAGCTTTTGTGGATAGGTATATATCCTGTAGTATGAGAAATAGACTACACCGAGAGCTTGATGAGCTAAGATAAGAGGGGATGACGGTTGATGAGTATGTATATCATTTCTATAGGTTATCCAAACACTCTTTGGCTATCTTACCAGATAAACTGGAGAAGATATCCAGGTTCATAAGAGGATTGAGCTCTTTCCTCTAAACTTTTTGTATTTATGGTTCTCAGATGTCAGAGTCTATCTTCATAGTATGATCGAGGCTATAAGAGGGTCTAAGAAGTTGATTGGGGGTCGGTCTGGTGACAGTAAGGGCAAGGGACCTATCCTTATGTTCAGTTTTTTGGTGCCTCATCTGGAGGTAGAGGTTTCCTTCATCACAATGGTCACTTTCACCACCTAGCTCCTTTTCAAAAAGTTATGCATGCCTCAGGTACTAGTATGATAGTTTAGAGCACCTCTAGTCCAATTTAGAGCTCCTATGTTCTCATTAGAGGATTCCTGGATAAGGTGGATACACTAGTTCTCATGGTTCATCTCAACAGTTTTCTACTCCCCAATCCTATTTTGAGTATGGGGATCTAAGACACTTTAAGAGAAACTTTCCCAATTGAGTGAGAAGCAAGTTTCAACAAGCCTCCCAGGCCCCTCATGACCTGGATAAAGCACCAACACCTTTAGGTAGAGGTAGAGGAAGTAGATAGATAGGGAGGGGTTCACCAGCTGGTAGGGGGCATAGTAGTTAGGTAGAGGTCAGGGTTGTGCTCTATCACATCCCAAGGATAAGTACAACCATTGATGTGTATTTTCAGGGACACCAGAGGTTGAGTCTTCCCATGTTGTGCTTATAGGTATCATCCTAGTTTTCTCTAGGACTACTCCATTGTAGTTTGATCCAGGGCCTACTCATTTTTATGTATCTGATTACTTTGGTGTTGATTTTGACATGTTATTTGATGCATTTCCCATACCTCTTCATGTCTCTACTCTCATGGGTAAGTCTTTATTGGTTAATTGGGTGTACCGATCCTACCTTGTAGTCTTATCGGTGTATAAGACTTGGGTAGAAATAATCTCGCTGATATGGTAGATTTTAATGTCATTCTGGGTATGGATTGAGTTCTCCTTATCAGGTTATTTCAGATTTCCATACCAAGACTGTTATATATACATGTCTGGTATTTCAAGGGTGTAGTAGAAGGGTATGTGTGGGTTATATCCTCGTAGAGTTATCTTTTTTCTTCAGTATCAGAGGTTGATTTGGAAGATGTCTTATTTGGACTTCATGTGAGATGTTAGTGTTGATCTACCTTTCTTAGAGTCGATCTTAGTGGTTAGAGAGTTTGTTGACGTGTTTCCGGCAGACATTCCTGGTTTCCTTACTGATAGGGATATTGATTTTGGTATTGATTTGGACCAAGGGAATGAAAACCATTTCTATTCCTCCTTACAATATGGCTCCTAAAAAGTTAAAATAGTTGAATGATTAGTTACAGAATTGCTTATAAAGAGACTCATCCATCCTATTGTGTCACCATGGGGTGCACCAGTCTTATTTTTGAAAAATAATAATGGTTATATATCCATGTGTGTTGATTACATACAGTAGAACAAAGTGATATTGAAGAACAATTACCTTTTGCTTCGCATTGATGATTTGTTTGACCAACTCTAGAGATCTGCCATCTTCTATAAAATAGACTTGAGATATGGATGCTATCAATTAAGGATTAGATCTCTGTATATTTTAAAGATGGATTTTCATACCAGATATAGGCATTATGAGTTCTTGGTGATGTCTATTCCATCCCTATTTGAATTCTTTTGTGATTGTATTCATTGATGAAATCTTGGTATATTCTAAGACTGAGGCCAACTATGTCCAATACTTGAGGATTGTACTTCAGAGGTTGCGGGATAAGAAGTTGTATGCTAAATTCTCAAAGTGTGAATTTTGGTTGAGTTTGGTGGCATTCTTGGGGCATATGGTGTCCAAGGAGGGTATTATTGTCAATCCAGACAAGATTGCAGTGGTGATTGGGTGAGAGCTACTTCACCGAGTAAGATTTGGAGCCTTTCTGTCTTGGTTAGGTACTATAGGAGGTTCTTGCATGGCATTTCTTTTATTGCTACTCCATTGACAAGATTGCCTTAGAATAATGTGCCTTTTCAATGGTTTGATGAGTGTGAAGAGAGCTCTCAAAATCTCAAATCCTTGTTAACCTCTGCTCATACTCTTACTTTGCTCGTAAAGAGTAAAGGCTTCACCAAATATTTTAATGCATCGAGAGTTGGATTAGGTGGAGTATAGATGTAGGAGGGTACTGTTGTGACCTATTCTTTAAGGCAGTTGAAGGTGCATAAGAAGAACTACCCTACCCATGATTTAGAGTTAGCTGCAGGTGAATTTGTGTTGAAGTTGTTGAGACACTTCCTGGATAGAGTGCATTATGAGATTTCACCGATCATAGGAGTCTTTAGTAAATTTTATGTCAGAAGGATCATAGCTTGAGGTGACGGTGTTGGTTGGAGTTGCTTAAGTATTATGATATAACTGTCTTGTATCACCCGATCAAGATCAACATGGTGGTAGATGCCCTTAGTAGGAATTCCTCGAGGATGGGTATTTTGGCTTGAATTCAAGTTGATAATTAACCTTTGTCTTGAGATGTTTAGAGTATAGTCAATAGCTTGGTTAGATTGAAGATTATGGATGATCGTAATGTGCTCACATGTGTAGAAGACCATTCTTCATTGATATAGTATATCCATGCCACTCAGTTTGATGATGCTAAGGTAAGGATCATTCATGATAAGGAGCTTCGAGATGGATACAAGACGTATAAGTTGGAGTCAGGTTATTTTGAGGATTAGGAGTAGGATTTTCTTCTGTAAATTCAAGAAGTTAGTGAGGTTGATCTTAGAGAAGGCTAGGGTTATATATATTCCATTCATCTAAGGGAGATAAAGATGTATCACAACCTGATTTAGCATTATTGGTGGTGCGGTATGCAAAAATACATCATGGACTTTGTCGCTAGGTGCTTGAACTATCAGCAGGTAAATTTTGAGCACCATAGACCAAGATGTGTGTTTTATAGGATGCCTATACCCTAATGAAAGTTGGAGAGCATTACCATTTACTTTATTGTTAGATTACCCACTACTACATGTAGTTATTACTCCATTTGGTTAATTGTTGATAATTTGGCTAAGTCTGCACATTTCATTCCAATGAAGGCGAGATATAGTGCTCAGGTGTTGGAAGAGATTTATATTAGCCAGATAGTTTGGTTTTATAGAACCCCCATTTCTATCATATTTGACCGAGGCATGCAATTTACTTCTCACTTTTAGAGAACTATACAGTAGGAGATGGGTACTCAGCTTGTATGAGCACAACCTTCCATCTTCAGACCAATGGCCAGTCTAAGCATACTATTCAAGTGCTTGAAGAAGTATTGAGATATTGTTCTGTTGACTTTGGTAGTCGTTGGTACTGGTTCTTACAACTTGCGGAGTTTTCCTATGACAACAACAACTAGCTCACTTTACTGTTATTGTTATCTGAAGTGTTGTAACTTTTTCATACTGTTGTTCTCAATAATTAAACTGTGGTAACTCATTCACATTACTTCCCATTTATTAAAAGTGTGGTAACTCGTTCAGTCTATGAAATGCTCCGTATAAGTGGGGTAACCTGCTCACACGAGGTATTTATTAAGGTTAGTGTGGCAACTTGTTCAGACTGATGATCTTGTTCCTTGTAACTGTGATAACTTGCTCACTTTATTTCCATTCATTACCTTAGGTGTTGTCACTTGTTCACTCAACTGATACTTGTTGTGGTAACCTACTCATAACGCGATTTCTTCTAATACTTTGGTCATGTTAAGAACTTGTGGAGAACTTAGGATTATAGATACTTTTTGACATCATGATGGTGATATTTGATAAAAAGGGGGAAATAGTCGGAGATCATGTGTAACATTGATATTTCTAGATATTTTTTGGGTTGTTGTATATAAACTATTTGTAGGTTTTAGTATTTAAAGCACAGGTTGGGATAGTAGGAGTTGTTGTTTTCTCGTTATGGTTAGCCATCCGAGGATGCTACTGAGTACCGTTGTTTTGTACTCACCATTGCTTTTTCTACACTTTTGTGCAGGTTCAGAGCCAAGGATTTAGTAATCGATTTCTTCTACTCATCTAGGTTTCATCTGAGGTATTCAGGGTGGATTTTCATTTATTTAGCAGTCGCCGGATGCCTTAGATCATTTACTTTTATGTATCTTTACTTAATAGAGATATTGAAAGACTTAAGATTTGTGTAAACTACAGTTTAGTCGCTATGTACAGTGACACCTGATTTTGAACATATTGTAGTTGACTCCCAGACTTCTGTTTGGTTTTACTCAGTAGTACTTGTCTATATTTCTTACTTTCCACTATAAATTATATCTTGTTTTTCTTTTCACTGTGATTTAGGCTAATCTACCAGGTTCTAAGGTAGGTTATAGTGATGTTATTGATGATAGTGACAACCTTGATGCTAGTGAGATATCAATTGTAACCTTACCATCACGCTTGGGTTTTGGATCCTAACAATTATTTTCTTGTTTTTTACTAACTGATATCGATTTTAACCTAAAATGAATTCCCAAGGATGTATCCTATTTTATGTTCTTTCTATTTTCTTAATTATATTAATTAATTCACTCAATTCACTTTGTTTTATTTTTAAAATTGAAAAAAATGGAGTTAAATCTTTGAAAAGCAAGCTATTATCGCATCTTTCATATTGACTAAATCCCAAGGTCTTACTAAAATAGCCACTCTCTGTTATAAAAGATTCATAAAAATTACTCTTTTCTTTCAAATTAGTAAAGTTTTAGTAAGAGTGGTTATATATTGTAAATGTGACCAAAATTAAAATTTGATTAATCTTTATTGATTTTGCGATATAACAGATGTTTTTAGCTAATCATATTTTTAAGGGAGTTAGAAAATTTCTATAACCTATTTAGGGATGTTTCTAAGGTTCCTTAAAAACCTTCCTCGGGATATTATAGAATCCTTACCTAGATATATTTTATAACCCCTTGAAACTTGTGTAAGAGGTTGTGAGGGATAAACAAAGTGTCCATGAAATTTCACCAAAATCTAGTGTAGTCAGGTTTTTACCTACCGGATTATGAACCCATATAAGGCTTCCACGATTCGTGGAAGGTCTTATCAAACCATAAAGATACTTAGAAAACTTTTCCCATTTCCACGGGTGGTTTGATAACCTAGGGAGGTCATGATAAATTATCGAAGCTAATCGTGGAACCAACCTCTCTCTATCATAATCTGGTTAGGTGTTGACCCATCCCACAGATCATTCTATGGTCTGTAGAAAGGGTTGGGAATCTTTATTTGACCCGTTATGTGATCTATTGAGAAATCAAAGGGAGCATGATTAATGGCTTGTTTGATGTACCGTTAACCTGTCCGACGATTTGTCAAACCAACCGTGATAACTTACCTAGTTTCTGTTCAAAGACTTTTAAGACAATTGTCCATCATTAAACCATTAATTCTATGTCATTCTATCCTTGTTTATGATAAATATAAGTACTAGAAATCTAATTTCTTCATTCATTATTCATAATAAAACATCAAGAGCAAATATTTTTGAGGTTTTCTCTCAAGAACACAGTCTAGGGTTTTTATCAAAAGATCAATATGCTGCCCTTTATCCTTATATTTCTCCATATATTTTCTCTAATTCAGGTATGTGACAATTCATCAAGGTTTTCATTCAAACCTTGTGCCCAAACCCTAAATTGTTGTTCAAATTATGACTAGATATTTAAGGGTAAAAATCCAAATTTCTTATTCATGGTTAAAGTTTGTAAAATATGTTTTCTTAATCATAATTGTAATCATTATAATTGTATAATGATAGTATAGCTTGGGGTGGATGAGTTCATGATGAAATAGATTAATTGGCATAAATTACTCCGAAGTTGGTCAAGTGCATGAATATAATCCATAATGTGGAATTTAAACACCTTGTTCATAAATTAGGTGTCAAAATCAGTTAATGTTGAGGGTAATGTTGTTAGTTGTAGTGTTCAAACCTGTAACATGGTTTTTGTCATCTTTAATAAACTTAATGTTGATTTCTTAAAACTTAAGTAGTGAGTTAGAATCAGCTTCACTTAACAAAATAATTAATTGTCCTAAAAGGCTAGTTCAGTCAGTCAATATGAGCATAAAAGAAAAAGTCAATAAAGTGTAAAGTCAGTTAATTAAGTTCCCCTATTTAGCATCCCAATTAAGGTAAACTGAATAAAAGTTCAGTATATGTCAATCTCGGTAGTAGTATAGCACCAAGTGGATTTGGGTAGTACAACCCTTATCCCATAATCTATGGTTGCCATCTTTAGCATGGCCTAAGGAGTGCCTTATATCTTACTAGTTAGATCCACTAGCGTTAATTCAGTTTCCTTTACCTTTGGGAGTGTTTAGGGAAACCTACCAACATAGTGAATGTTTGACCTTATAGCCTTGTACATGAGGGATGTCAGTAATAGAACCTGTCAAAGTTCAACTAAATGTCAGTTAGAATTAGTAAAGTTAGTTAAAATTCCAGATAAGTGTTAATCATGGGTCAGTGTGTTAGCATATGCAGAAATCAGTCAGGAATAAGAGTTGGTTATAAAAGAAGACTTTTAATTAGTTACTATCTTATTGTATATATTTGCTTACCTGAGTCAGCAGGTGATATTTTAGGTAAGCCTCATGTGTTCATGCATTGCATAGCT
>JBDJHY010180633.1:0-12092 GCA_039654485.1 Withania somnifera
TTAGGTATGGCCATACACTTTTAGTCTCACTTGATCAAGTGTCCATGATATCTTATCTCCCTCGAGAGAGTGACAATTCCTTCACTTCACTCATGTCTTTTAGCATGATTCATTGCATACCCATACTTGACAACATGTTACTGTCCCATAGTGTAAGTCAAAGTATACAATAAATCATTTAAAATCCATAGTGATTTCAGGTCTAAGGAATCACATGCAAGTTGCATAATAAATATAGTCTTAGTATTTATATGTTCGGATTGGTCCAAATGCAATGTTCCAAACATGCACCTATTAACACATATTTGATATCTTATATCTATAATCGTAAAGCAAAACTTTTCTTGAAGTGCCATACTAGTCTTTCATCATTATCATTCTCATGATAATAACCGACTAGGGACTTTTGAATCAAGTTCCTTTCGCAGATTAAGGCTTTACTATCCAAGACAATTTGGACTACATAATGGAACTTTAATTCTTGGATGGTTCATTTGAATTTGTTTCACAAGTAACACAATTAAAAGAACAATGCCTTAAATCATATATAAATATTCAATAAGTGTATACGGGTCAATGAACAATGCAGTTGGGCTAGTGCTAATACTAACAGTATCATGTGAATTCAGTCATTGACTTTTAGGTTGGTTTTGTAATGTGTAAATTAGTTGTTACTTTCTATTGCTCATTTCTTGTACTTTCATGTTAAATATGCAATTTTGTGTATTGAGTATGAATATTCTTGGCTAAATACCCTTGTTCTGGGGTTATGGCTAGCAATGATTTATGATATTGGTTGAACATAAACTATTAATTATTTCTCATGTTAATTTTTTTTACACTTCGATATTGATATGTACTAATTGATTGGCCATCATTAGAATAAATATTTAATTCTGAAAGTGCACTAATTTGGAAATCTGACGAGTGGAATATGAGTGTAAGGGGTGAGATAATGTTTGTTGAATCTAGAATTAGAATAATAAATATGATTTGCAATTAAGACAATATCTTGTACTTAATTAACTTACTTGGTCAAATAGGGAAGATATCTATAATGTATTTATATTAACTAATCACAACACAAGTCAATAGAAGTAGTTTTGAAAATTATATAAATAGTGATTAGAGGACTATAAATTCCTAATGCATAACTTCGACCCCGGAATCAACAATTAAAGAAATAAATGAGGTTATGGAAGACTGAGATTATAAATGAATATGTGTAATGCCAGAACCCTGGAATATTTGTTTATATTGACAACACTTGTTATTTCTTCCCAAGTCTCATTTAATTTTCCTTAGTTAAAGTTAGAATAGTATAAATCCAAATTCTTCTATTGTGACATACAACTGCATAAATATTGAATTCCCTATAAGAGTCATTTACAATACTAATTCATAATACCAATCTTTGAGGGTTTGATATCCGACTCGAAAGAGACACTATATTACTTGTAAGACCACATACACTTGTGTGTGTGTTTAAAAGCCAATAACACCTACTACCTCACCTGTAGGAGAATCAACCCTGTATCCCAGAGCAACAAGCAATGTGCTACTACCAAAAATAAAACTAAGCATAAGTTGTGGGAGATATAAAATAACTGAAAGTTTAAATAAGCAAAACATAATGAGATGATATAGTCAACAAAACTATCAGGATCGGGTATCAGTGTATACATGAAATACTACCAAGTATGGAGTACAGAATATACATAAAACAACATACACATTTTTCTCGGGGAATAAAAAAGAGGCTAAAGATAATATAAAGAGGCACGGACAACCCTAAATATCTGGAGCTCACCCTGGATCTCTGAAGTCAGCTAGATATCATGATCAACGACGTCAATGACGATAACCCACACTTGTATCTTAGTAGGAAAAATACAAAATTATAGTATGAGTACTAATTTCCAAAGCAATGAGTACCTAGTAGGTTCCAAAGGCACACTGAGCGCATAAAAGGAATAAATACAATAAATAGCAGGAAGGTAAGTCATGAAACAGTTAATACAACACATGGAAGCAAGAAAGCAGATAGTAAAAGAAATACCACTAGAAAAAAATCACAAAGCAGGAATTCAGGTAGGGAGAGAAGGGCATACCCGGGATCCTTATAGAAATACAATAATATTAATAGAAAGACAAGTAAATACAAATAGTAAATAAGACCACATGGAAAGGGTGGTGTACCGGTAACCTCACGGACGTGGAAGGGAAGGTATAGAAAGTACCAATATGCACAAGTAAGCCCATAAGGTAAAGATAATCAACAATTGGTAACTAAGTCAAAGATAACAGTGTATGTAATCAAAAAGGAAGATAAACCCTCCCAAGCCCCAACAAGAATGGAAGAGTACAAACAAGTCATGCTCACAAATCCGTCTCCCCATATGACTAGAGAGTACATACAAAAAATGTGTAGTAAAATAACACACAATGATGATGTAACAATTCCTGTATACGCTCCTCCTTCGGTATTCGTAGGACCGGTAGGCAGGACCTATGGAAAGGCTTTCCTGAATACCTCTACTCCACTGTAGACCCTTCCTCAGACTTGTATGTTCCTAAAATGGTAATGTCCATGGAGTTGCGCCTATTATGTAATGATATTGCCTAATACACCTTAATTAAGAAGCATAAAGAGGATGGTTTCAAATATAGAACCCAACCGAGGGTTGGGGTTGATCCCATAAGAAATGTGGTGAAAATAAGTTTACTATCAATTTTACTTAATTGTAGCTAATATTTCTGAAGAAAACAATTAAAGAAAGTAAATTGATGGTTTAATTCAATTTTAATAGTTGAAACAATTTAAAAAAAATAAAGAATTGTAGTAATTGTGATCAGTAAGTGAGAGATACAAGGACTGTGTTTTCCATGACATCGTAACTCAATAGGTATTTTGTACTAGTAAACTATCCTGGTGCTATGCATGCAAAATCTAACAGGATAAATTCACCCAAATGCCGCCAGACTCTATTAGGTGACTTTATGCTAATCTGTGACAGGTCTCATAATGAGTTCCATACTAACCCATATTCTTAATCTCAGATTTAATATCATTGCTAGTTCTCAAGTTAATTAGATGGATCCTCCAAATCTCAATTGTAGTTTCTTTTCCTAATCTCTACCCCCCTCCCCCGTCAAAGCAAGTAAAGAATACAAGAAAATTCTTACGTTGTGCACCGCAAGAAAGAAATCAAAATGAAGAAAACCTATAATATATGCATTCGTACCGTTCGTGAAACATTTATGTAGTTTTATTAATTTCTCATGATTCCACATTCCAAGTTGTGATATTTAGCTACTCATGTTTGCAATGAAAATATCAATAATTTAAAAAAACATAAATAAAAATGCTTGCAATAATTGAGCAACTTAAAAATAAATAAATAAAAAATAAGAATAAAATACATAATTTATTTTTAGCCTCCAAGGTGGCTCTCTAAAATTCCGTGTTCCAATGTTATCCAAAAAATTCAATGTTCAATGTTCTTCCAAAAAATTAAGTTTTCACTTTTATATAAATTTATTCCTATGAAATATTTATAGGTGTATCAAAAGGACTCAAATAAAAATAACTGAGTCCAAAATAAATTAGGAAATATAAAATCGAAGCAATCCTATTCCATCTGATCAAAGGCATTGAGTGCCACTTTGATGATGTGTGTCACGTGGCAACTTGCAACGCTTAAATTACAATTGAATTGTGTGCACTTTGCATCACTTTTTATTATTTTAATAAATTTATTTCATTAAGTTTTCTGCTTGATTTTCTTATGTAATCTTTTCATATTTAATTCGTTTTTGCTTCAAATTTTTATTTTTGTAAATATTTAACTATACATATTAAAATACTTAATATAAAAATAATTCATCAAATTAAAACTCAATAAAATAAATAAAAATATTAAATATGATGTAAATAATAATTAAAGTATGTATTTTTGTCTCACACCACCACCCCACACATAGACTTTTGTTCTTTTTCTTGCAAACATTAAAGTTCAACTCAAAAAATTACGCTAGAAATGTCATCACTTTTATTGATATAAATAATTAGACCATCTAGCAATTCACAACATCAAGTATACTTTCTGATTTTTATACAAGAAATACAAACAAACAACAAACATCTAACCTCCTAACCTCAACGGCGGACTCTAACTTATCAAATTAAAGCTCGCTCACCTAATCTTGTCAAAGAAAGTTAATAAACTCACATGTTTATCAAGAAAAAAAAGTGCTCTTCCAAGAAGAATATTCCACACACTAAATTTTAAAAAATAAAATATAAATTAAGGACTTAGCATCAAGCACAACTCTCGCACTCATTAAAGAATTCATATGTATGCACATAAAACCATAAGCTTGCCCATTATGTACATCTCCACTAATTAAGCATATTTTTTAATAGAATCAAATAGGACCTTTTAACAGTTGTAATGTTGGTTAGGGAAGGATAGAAAAATTATATAATACTGACTTACACTTCCATATGCACTTTGCACTTTCTTTTTTCAATATTCATTATTTTTTTCTTTTTATTTTTTTAGCCCTCTCTTCAACAATTATTTTCGCTAATATTTTTCATCAAATTAAGAATACTTCAATCAACTTCTTTTTTTTATTTCTAAAGAAAAAAATCTTTTTTTTTTCTTTTCTTTCAAAGAGGGTCTTTTCGCACGAGTAACTTTCATTTGTCACCTTTTACACTTGATCATCTCTTTTCTTCAGATTCAATAATTCTATCACAATCTATGCTATAACGTATAAGAAAGCAAGGTGCAAAAATTATTGATTCAACAAAAGGATCAAGGAAAAAATTCGGCTAACAAATAAAAAGTTACAGGCTCAAAGAAGCTAACTGGTGATAACAATTTATGAAAAGACTAAAATTCACAAGACATATAAAAATAATCGTATTATCATTTTCTAAAAGAACAACACTTTTTATTTCACTTCAATAACATTCAAGGCAAATTCTAAACTAATATGCTAAACATGAAATATATAAAAAAAAAAAAAAACAGCATCACCTCTCATGTCACAAGTACCAATCAAGATAGATCAATTCTACTTTTAAGACAGACACGATCATAAGTAATAATAAAATAAAAAAATTATATACAGATCCACTTCGATGAGCCTAGGTATCAATAAATTATTATTTTATTTATACTTAAGTCACCGAAAATTAATATTCAGTCTCGGACCAAAATTATTTGTATCAAATAATTTTTTTTTTAAAAAAAAAAATTTCTCTCTAAAAATAGTCATTCACCCATTATTGAAAAAAGTCTCCACTTGTGAATTAAAAAATAATATGTAAACTACTCCTAAAAGGATAAAAAATACTCTAAATTGTAAATAAACTATCCAGTTCAAAAAATAAAAACATCTCTAAAAAAGGAACCGATGCACAAAAAAACATCAAGATGGACTACTATCTAACTAATAAAATAGCAAAAAAAACACCCAAGAAATTTTTTCATCCCACACTTAAAATTGTGCAATATCCTCAATGCACATAATAAATAATAATAATAATAATAATAATACTAATAATAAAGTAAAAGAAACTCCTGTTTGTGATTCTACATGTGGGTACCACACATTTAGTTCTAAATTAATAGTTTATTTCTAAAATATTTTAAAGGCTTTGCTTACATGCTCAAAAACTTATAAAAAAAAATAAAAAAGAAAAAAGAAAATACATAAAGTACTTCTTAAAGTGAACCAAATTTATAAGTTGAATCAATTTCTGTCTTCTTCAGCAAAATTAGATTCAAAAACTTCAATTTCTTCTTAGAATCAGGTTTTAATAAAAAAAATTACTAGCAAAAACAAATATGCAAGCTTGAATCAGGTTGATTGACTTTTTCATAAGAGCCCAGTTCCAAAATGTGATTTCTCTCAATTTTTCTTCTGATTAAAACCAATAGCAAAAATGTGCTAAACTAACATATAATCCAAAACATAAAATCAAGAATTAAGGAGCTTGAAGTGAAACAAATAAATCACGCATCAACTATAATGCTTTTTGCAATAAATTTATGTAGCAGAAAACATAAATCAAAAGGCTAGAGTTCATTAGAAGAGATTATAGAAATCAAAAGACATGATTTTATAACAGATTTGTTGCAAAAGGAGTGGGGGTGGAGAGAAGAAAAAGGGCTACAATTTAGTGAAGAAGACCAAAGAATGAGAGAGAAAAAAAAAAGAAACAAAATAAAAAAAATAATTAATTTGACATATGATGGATAATAATCGGTGACGCACATTCCTCTTTTTTCTTACAACTAAGGCTAAACAAAATATGTTATATTTTTTCGATGTTGAATTGTTCACGCGGTAATAGGACCTCCCTAAAAATTTCAGTGTCTGTTTATAAACTTAGATTCAATTTTAGGGTGTACTTTATGTATTTTTTCTAAAAGAAATTATAAAAAAGTAAACTAATAAAATTAAACTAAATTAAAGAAAGCAACAAAAATGGATTGTCTTTCAATAAAGATCTTATTTAATATCGTGGCACGACATAATCGACTTTTTTCCCACCTCAATTTATGAATTTTACCCTAATTTTTTTTAATTTTTTATTATGCTCAAAAGGTGGTGATATATAAAAATAAAGAAATCAAGTAATAAATATTACATCTTGTCCTTATTAGCTCTTAAACGAGGGATATTATTTTTATTTTATTTTTTGAAATTACAAACTTAAAAACAAATACTCTTTGTTCTACATTACTTATATTCTCCAAATGTTCTAATTTTTCAATTTCTTCATCATCCTCCAAGCACAATATCGAAAAGTGGATGTTAATTTTGAAGTTGCTTCATTCTTGAAAATCTCACCTCAATGAACTAGACTCTTCAAGCATGATATATTAATTATTTTTTTTGCAACTCTAGCATTAGTTTTTCAACATCGGCATCTTGAAGTACTTTTGGATTGGATGGTTTGCAACTCCCCATCAACTATTCAAAATTAATTTTGATCTCATTCTCCATAGGTACAACCTCAAATTAATACCCACAACCCTTTATTGTTGAGCATCATAGTCATCAATCTTTGTACTCAATTCGTTCTCATAATTTAGAATACCAATTAAAAGTTGACCCACATCTTGACTTAACTCAACATGTCTTCTCAAGAAATCTAACATTATCGTGACATTCTTTCGCGAACATCCTCATACATTTTAGTCAATCTTGGTCCATAAGCTCCAAAAGATATGATTATCAGAATATTGATTGCAACCACCAAATTTATTTTCATTCAAATATGACATAGTACAAAAAATATTAGGAAAAACAAAAACAACTAAAATAAAATTAAAAAAATAAACTAGGAAATAATAACTACAATCTAAAACAAAAAATAATATACTATTCCCAAATTATGTTCCCCGGCAACGACGCCAACACTTGATGTCGCCTCAATTAAGAAGCATAAAGAGAACTTTATCAAATATAGAACTCAAATGAAGGTTGGGGTAGATCTCACATAGAATGCGATGGAAATAAATCTACTATTACTTTACTTAATTGTAACTAATATTTTAGAAGAGAAAAATTAAATAAAATAAATTGGGGATTTGAGGGGGGGGGTTAGTTCAATTTTAATAATCGAAATAATTAAAAAAAAAAAATTAATCATCGTAATTGTGATCAATAAGTGAGAGATACTAGGACTGTGTTCCCCCATCACTTCTTAACTCCGTAGGTATTTTATACTAGTAAACTATTCCGTTGTTATGCATACAAAATCTAACAGGATAAACTCACCTAAATGCCACCAGATCTAATTATGTGACTTTATAATAATCTCCGTCAGATCTCATAGTGCGTCCCATACTAACCCCTGTTCTTGAACTCAGATTTAACTTTCACCTTCAGGTCTCAAGTTAATTAGAAAGATCCTCCAAATCTCCGCTGTAGTTTCTTTTCCTAATCTCTAGCCCCACTAAGAAAAATAAAGAATATAGGCAAGTTCTTAACGTTGCACACTGCAAAAAAAAAAAAAAATTCAAAATGAAGAAACCTATAATACATGCATTCACACCATTTATGAAACACTTATGTACTTAACCAACTTTGTTAATTTGTCATGGTTCCCACAATTCTAGTTGTGGTATTTAACTAATTATGTTTGCAATGAAAATATAAAGAGTCAAAGAAAAAATCAATATAATAACGCTTACAATAGTTGAGCAATAAGAATAAATAAATCAAAAAGAAGAACAAAATATACAATTCACTTTTGGTCTCTAAGGTGGGTCTTTAAAATTTACTATTTCAATGTTATCCAAAAAATACAATGTAAATATTCAATGTTCTTTCAAAAAATTCAATGTTCAAATCTATTTAAAAAATATTGTATGAAGTATTTATAGGTGTAGGAAAAAGCCTCAAACAAAATAACTATGTCCAAAAACTAGAAAAGATAAATCAAATTAATCATATTTTGTCTAAACAGAGGCATTGAGCCCACTTTGATGATGTATGTCATATGGCAACTTACAGAGCTTGAATTACAATTGAATTTTAATTTTTTATCCCCGGTGTGCTTTGTATCTCTTTTTATTATTTTATTAAATTTATTTCATTAAGTTGTCTACTTGATTTTCTTCTGTAATCTTTTCATAGTTAATTTATTTTTGCTTCAATTTTTTCCATGTCTGCAACACTTAATCCTACATATAAAAAAACTCAATATAGAAATAATTCATATAATTAAAACTCAAAAATGACAAATAATAATACTAAATATAGAGTAAATAATGATTATAATATGCATTTTTGACCTCACATCACGTTCAAACCTCCAATGTCTCAGTAGGTCTCACGTCTCAATATCATAGAGTCTCAGTGTATCTCATATATCGGTATAATCCTGCCTCAATATTTTCGTATCACTGTATCGTGGTCCTCGACAACTCGGCGGTACAAGGCTTAATGTCTCGGTAGTCAATGTCTCAACTCGGTAAGTATGATATCATAGGTAAAAACATGTATACATTGTCGAAGCTAAGTTGGATTAAAGTGTTAGGTTGTGAAACCTAGTCTAAAACATGTAGAAAAGAGGCAATCGGGTGCCCGATGCTCGTCCGAGTCTAAAACAGATAGAAAACCTATTGGTTATTATTAATTATCAAAAATCCCATATTTTATCAGTTTTAGTCCATTTGGCCATTTTTATATGAAAACAGGCCTACAATGCCATAAAGTGTAAGAAAACAGTGATAATAGGCCCCAAGCCTCAAATATAGATTTTAGGGATCTGAACCTCTCGGCGCTCATGATGTATGAATGCATAATCACAGGCAATTACTGCAGCTATACTTTCATCCTACACTGGGTCAGTCTACAGCTAACTATTAGCAGCACACAACAACAAACCCAAATCGAGGGAAAAAAACAACAGTCAACCTACACATAAATGTCTTATACTTTCAGAGTCACCATTCGGCTATCACAAGGCCAATACTAGGCCAAGGGCATCGTGTTACACCGAACACTATCTGAAAGAAAGATAAAGTAGAAACACATAAGCGGACAGGGGTCATGATGTCAACCTAATAGTCCCAACCCAAGGATGCTATCTAGTGCAGTTATACCGATTATCCCTAGGTGTAAGCAAAAGATGTCTACCTGTCGTCTGACGAAGATGTACTTGTAGCCCACAAAATTTAGCTCTTCTAACTCAAAACAACTCCAAATAGGATTGAAACTAAAATAAGAATTTATACTTTAATATGGTTCTAACTGTATAAATTATAACGGACTAGGAACCCAGCCAAAAATTAGGCTTAAAATGGGTCGCATGACCCGTTAATTAGACTCGAAGTAAAAGTCTCCATGGAGTTCCAAAAAACACCAGAAACCCATTCTCAAAAAAACAAGTACAATCAAAGTGGGGATTAGGATAAAAAAATGCCAGGAGAAGAACGTTGAAGAAAGCACAAAACTTTATATAGCTAAGAAGAGGAGTATAACGCAACAAGAATCAGAGAACAAAGTTCACCAAAATAGAGTATATCTTAAGAAGCACCAACACCCCCAATCAAGAACCTAAAACACCACAATCGACCAAGAATTATTCTATGATCAATAATGATGAAAAAGCTTACCAATTGATGATAGAAATGCAAGAACTAACCAAGAATCATCCCCCTCAACCTTAGATATGATTTCTATGTGCTTTGTGGGAATAGAGTGAATTTTTAGAGTGAGAATAATGATGACAAAAGACTGAATTTGTTAAGGAATTTGGCAATATATAATGCCAGGCATGGTCAAATCTGCAAATAAAAGGTTGTCAGGGAGATGTCAAGAATACGTGTAGGGTAGAGAGTTCTCCATCCCACCTAACTTCGCAGGTGCGGACAACCTTGCACAGGTGCAATGTCATAGGGGAAACTAGGACTTTCTAGGGAAAACCTTCCCGTAAGTCACCTGTCTTCACAGGTGCGACGATGCAGCTTCGTTAGGGACTTGGTAGGTGTAATTGCACTATCTAATGCCTACACCAACAATCCCAACCAAGTTGGAATTTCTCCGATGAAGGTTCAAAATGAGTTCGGGGTCTGGTATTCCCAAGAGAATAGTGCTAACATACTAGAAATGACATCTCAGACACAACAATATAGTTAAAATTTTGGTACAAGGTTGTTTTGGATAAATACTAATCAAATCAAGAATTTAACACCAAAACATAAAAAAGCCAACCAGAATCTCAAAATAAGATCGGACACCTTGGGAAGAAAATGAACACACAACTTAATCCAAACTCGGCATACCAGAGATGATAGCATAATTATATTTATGATCAGATGTTCCGTTATCAAATATTGACCAAAGTCAACCATTCAACTAACCGACCATTTTCTATCTTGTCAAATGAGATAAACTCACACTGAAATACCCTATACCTAAACCATATTTCCACCTAGAACAAAATCCATATTTCAAAGCTAACAAAACTGTCGAAATTTAATTTCAAGCTCATATTTGCAGAATGTTGATGAAAGTCAACAAGTACCCAAGTTCAAGCTCTAAAATAGGAATTATGAGATAACTCTCAATCGAACTTCCAAGAAGTAAAACTATAAGTCCTAGAAGGTCATAAATGACCTGAGAAAGCTATCGAATTTCTCTAGAACACAAGAAAGCATGCAAAAAAAATGACCATAAGGGTCATTTAAACATCCAATACAAGAAAGAAACTTTATCCTCGAAAGTCAGAGCAAAAAAAGGAAGAAAGGAAGAGAAAGAACCACAACTAAGGAGAACAAACCCGGAAGATTGCCATCGATACTCATGACAACTTCCTTGTATGAAAATGTTACTAAGAAGCCTTACCACAAATAAACGAAGAACAAAAGTCCCTTAGCATAACTACCTGAAAAGACCATAATCTCTCTTAAAATAAATACCAAAATTAGAACCAAATCACTGTGTTTTTGAAATCACAAAGCTCACAAATAACAACACTACAAAGTCGATAAGAGAAAAACTAAAAAGAGCACTGCATAAGAATTTAAGAACAAAACCAATCTATAATTTATCATATCCAAAGCTAATCTTAGAACTATTTAGCCTCCCAACACTTATGGTCTAGTATCATCATCATCAAAACAATCTCGCAGAATATCTACAACACTATTTGAATCTTATTTGAGTAGCACATTTTGAATATCTAAGAAACAACTTCTACGCTAGAAAATCTAGCGGGACACTAAACTTCTCTATGCCCTTCCAAAATCTAGTTTCCATTTGTAACATGTCCTCCAATTCCAAAGTGAGATGGACACCTAGTCTAATACCATACCCACCAAAACAGTACATGACCAGATCTCTACTCAAGAATAATCTCGACAACACACCCAGAACAATGAGGAAAGGTAAACTGATAGGAGTGAGCAGATCTAACCGAGATAAGAAAGGTAAACCGATCTAATCGAGATAACTACGACAATTGCAGAGGAATCCAACCTCTAAAACCACTGGAAACTTGTGGAAGATCCTATAAGGACCCCCCCCCCCCCCCACCTTCAGCCTAAACATTGGTTGCA
>JBDJHY010180653.1:0-12092 GCA_039654485.1 Withania somnifera
CATTACCTCCTTGTCGCATCAAATCTCAAAAATCAAATCTATAAACTTACCTACCAATCGTGACTCCGACAGGACCCAAAAGTTGGACAACAACTCCACAATCCATTCTACAGAAATAGTTTCCAACACAATCTTACAAAACTCAACTACCTCCTACCTTTCTAGACTACGCTGTACACACCTGCAGCTAACGCTAACAATCAACCCATAACCTCTTCTACTCAATCTCCAACATACCACGAGTTCTAACATATCGCGCGAACCCATCCTTAACATGCCTATAGACATCTTGCAACATAATCTTACCTAAACTAAAGAGTCACCTCACTAATCTCGACTGTCAGGAAACCATGACAACTGCCTGACTCAAAGAAAGTAAAATCATCACCAATCACCTAAACCAACTTCTATGAGCACCAAGCTAAACACCTTGCACACTGTCACCTAGAAAACAACATACCAAAACCTTTCTTTTTACCCTCACTGGGCTAACCCACAAATCAAGCAAGCACAGTCTGTACTAACAGGAGTATCAAACATACCACATCAAAACATAACAATCTCTGTTGCACCTATATCTACACCTGATTCCATTTACCTTAGAGAATATGAAACAGCTGACTATCATCACAACACCACCCCTAGCATGAACCCCCTAAAAATCAATGCACTAGCATCAGGCTAAGGTGAAAAGACCATCTTCTGTGAGGAAAACTTACCCAAGATAAGCGAATGTTGATACTAAGTAGAAGAACTCCCTATCTAGGTGTTTCCATAGATGCATACCAGCACCACAACATAACAAACCCTTACTCTCAAGGCAATCCCAGTTGCCTGCAACTACTAGAATTGACTATACCCATCACACTATTGCAAAACTACACCACTATACTTAGAATGATCAAATCAACACATCTTGATTCGGTACTTACTATGGATTTCCATTTATAACCCCATAAAGCAAAACACTATGAAAATTTGTATCAATCCTGTTTAGTATAAAGTCTGCCATAACCCTTATATCACTGAACAGTCTAACTCCGAAGCCATACTCCCCATCCATTACTAAGGAAGAAACTTATTTGTAAAAACATATCGACTCACTATTTATCAAAACTCTACATCGATACCATGAATACACCATTCTCCAAACCTAGAAAACTCAGCTGAAATCAATACAACCTTTAAAACAGATAGGAAAATAATCAATACATGGTTTAAATCTACAAATAAAAATAACTCATGCTCAGGTGGGTGGTCAGGTGGGTCAATTAAAACAACCCCTGTGATGCAATGAAAACCCTAAATAACCAGAACATCAATTCGAATACTGCGAATGAATACAAACTATTTCTAGTGTCATAGGGAGTGCTGGAATACAACTCTCGGTGTCTACCAAAGAATAATCATGTAGCCCAAAATCTACCAGGTAGGGCTAAGACCGTGATCTTAGTGCGAGTGCCAAAAAATGAGTGGAGAACAAAGGTAACCTAGCCCTACCAGGAGATACAATACTCCTAACCACGAATAATTTAGCTAACAGTGAATCTCGTCAATGAAATAAAACTAGGCGTAGCATCAACATGCTATAATAAAGCTCAAGCCTCTCAGTCAGCTACCCAATCGGGTCTAGTATACCAATCCACTACTAAAGAATTCAGGTATAAAGCACAAGAAATAGCTATCAATCTATGGGCTATTAGCCAATAATAACACATAGCGAAAATAAAATAATCAGATAGGTAGAAAAATCATGAAGGAAAACCAAAATGCAACTAAGACATCAAGTTACCAAACTCAGTCAAATAAAAGTCAAACTGAATAATAGCAATATAAATGTCGAACCTGGGATCTTCGCATCTTCCCCTGCTGAAGTAAAGGTAGAAACAGGAATAGCCTATCCACGAGTAACCAGGAATAGCATTACCTGGGTCAATCGCCCCTCCTTAGTGAACACCTCTAATTAGTGGAGACACTGACTCGGGTGCACTCCGAATGGATGAGTGAATCACCCATTGCTGGGACACTCTCTACCATGATGACCTATTAATCCGCAATCATAATACAATGGGCCCTAAGGGAAAACCTTAGCAAGATGACTAGAGATACCGCACTCCAAGAACAACCCTAATTGCCTATGCTGCCAAAAATCCTTTAGCATAAAATTTGGACTACCCCAGCCTAGAGTCACAGCAGGAATACCGCCTATAGCCTGCTCAGAACTCTTAACCCCATCCTCTGGATGAACCTTAACTAAAATCTGTGGTGCGATCTGAATTTTTGGTGATGCCACCTGAATTGGTGGTGACAAAATCTGAGTCACAAACAACCCCGACTGATCTGAATCTCTTGATAAGGTATCACTAGTACCACTAGTCTAAACATAATGTGAAATAGGCTAAATCTTACCCCGTTGGGAGCAAGATTTGGCATAATGACCCTCCATGCCTCATTCAAAACACCTCTCTGATAGCTTATTCTTATAAGAACTACGACTAGCACCCGACTGGCCACCACTGCTGGAGGATCCAACATCGCGACCATTTTCTCCATAAGCCTTCTTGCACAATCTTTCCATAAACTTCGTACAGGTCAACACCTGAGCAAATGAATGGCCTGTCATTATCAAAGGCTCCACTGCTAGCCGAAAAGGTAAAATCAAACCATCCGCAAATCCCTGTGCTCTATCCCAATTAGTAGGGAAAACTATGCCAGTATGCCCAACCATCTCATAAAAACGAACCTCATAACCAGTGATAGACATCTTATCCTAGTGTAGACACTTAAACCTCTCTACCTCGAGAAACCATTAACCATAACGGGTGGTACTTCCTCTGGTACTCTTCCCTTGATTATTCCTGAAATCTCCCGTAATAACTTTGTAAAAACTGGCGTGGTTGAAAGTCTAATCAGTGCTGAAACTGATCCCAAGTCCACTGTATGTTGCAATGAAGTATCTGACAACCCTTAGTCTATGGCCAGAACTAACCCTCTACTTGTATCCTGAGCTCTATCTATCTCGATGACTCTCGGACTTCCTCTACCATTAACTCGCTCCTAACTCTGTCCCTTATAGGAAGCCTTGCTACTGGTATCGAATAATTTCCCTTGTTTGTGGAAGGCTTCAAAAGTACCATATGCGGAAGAATGAATGTGAACAAATAAGTTTTTGAGGAAACATCAAAGGAAGAAGTTCACGAGTTAGAATCAAGAAGAAGAAGTCATTTCCTAAATGCCACCATAGCCTTCTAGAGATAAGCCACGGACATCTCCATACCGATCCACAGGACTCTACTAGAAATTGGTTCTGTACACTGACACCGATGAACCTAGGTTCTAATACCAAATTTTTCATGACCTAATTTCGCGAATCATGATGGAACCTACTATACCACCAGTAGTAGAACCAAACCCCATAATTCATAGCCAAAGTGGAGGACTACTACATTTAATATGGAAGAATATCAACTCATATGGAATAATAAAGTTGCAAAATAACTACCCAAAATCCAGTATCAGCGTCAAACGAACAACTAAATAAAGAATCACAAAGCTGAAATGAATATAGTATAAAGTAACTCCGAAATACAATAGAGATCAACAAAACATAGTCTGAAGAGAAGTAGGATCAAGCTGGACGCCAAGCTCACCCTAAATCTCCAAGGTGAATGTAATCCGAACGAACAGCGATCCGTGTATCACGAATGGAAACTTGTACTCGGATTTGCACAAGTGCAAGTGTAGTATAAGTACAAGTCACTGAAGCAACCCGTACTCAGTAGGCTTTGAGGGCCCACTGAGCTAACAACAATAATAAATGCAGTAAATAACAAAATACAAGAATAAAGGTCACAAAAGCAAATAGGATAATATAGGAAACTAGCAACTCAAGTATTAACAAATGTCACATAGATAGATATAGCTAGCTACTCACATAACAGGATCGCAAGTAATAGAAGAGAACGTACCCGGCATCTTTGCAACAATAGATGTGAATTATAACTCAATAAATAATAGGAATTAAGAAAGATAAGGAATAGAGCATGGTCGGTATACCGGTAACCACAAGTGAAAGGATAGTTGAACAATAAAATACAAAGCACTAATCCTACATAACACGAAACCTCAAGTAGCCAATAATAGAAGATAAGCAGTAATATAATGATAGAGTAAAGCAATTAAATGTTGACAAGTCCCCCATAAGGAAGTACAACATACACACAAACATACTCACCCATAGGCCCCCTAATCCGACCTATGAGCACACTGAAGAAACTATGTGTAGAAAAGTAACAAACTGATGATCGTCATTAGAATCTCACAGCCCAGTTTCAGAAGCACAATGAATTATAATCGGCACAAAGTGCCATGCAATAGTAATATCTGCCAGCATCTAGTGCCTCATATCAATAATATTATAACAATAATAGATGTACTCGTCAAATCAAGGCATTCAATGCCTAAGTATATTTGTGTGGTAGTATCACCTATAGTCTTCAATAATCATTATCATCATATGTCCATAACCACTATTACTATGTGTGTCAAAAAGTTGTACTCACTGCCGTACGACGACAGTCTCAAGTCCCAGCGCTGTACTCATTACCAAACAGAGTTGGTCTCAGTTCTAGCATTTAGTAGTAAAAATAGATATATATGTAAGTCCCGGTACCAGGAGGTGAAGCCTTGACTAAAACAGGTAAAATAGTGCTACAGGTGCTCGATGCCATGTCAAGACTAAAACCAGTAAAAGATAATTACTTATATTATTATTATTATTATCTCATTTAGATCATTATATTGCCATGAATTTTTATCATCAAATCATCCACCATGGATCTTTATCATCAATTTATCCACTAACCCTCAAGACTCAAAATCAGAAGGTGATACTACCCAACCCCAATGCACTCTTATCGGAGCCTTAGGCTTGGTCATTCCGTATTATGAATGCACAGCATATCCAGCAACACATAAGTATATCAATATGTACATAATCAAGAGATATCCACATCCTATACCCTGTACAAGTATCTATAATCAATTACGAAGTCTCGGCCCCATATCAATTGGGTACCCACATATGACTATTAATATAAAACGGATGAAAGAAGAATGTTGGGGTGCTATACAACCTAGCTACCCAACCTAAGGACGTAATTTAGAACAATTATCAAAGCTATAAACCCAAAGATAGCCCCACGAAGCCTACCTATCGTCCTACGATAAAGCTTTGAAAATCTAAGAATCTGACTCCGAGGGATATCAAACGTTCTCTAAATAATCTGAAACTTGTGCCAATGAATTCTACAAGTTAATATGAGTCTAACGGTGCAATTTAAAATGAATTCCGAACTAGGTCCAAAATTGGGCCTAAAACGAGCTTGCGAGGTCCTCTTGCTGAAACCTCAAAAAAAAAATTCCACGAGATTTCCGAAACTTCCAGGAACTCGTGCTCCAAATTTGAGCACAAGGAAAGCAACAAAAGAGCTTCAATCTACCTGAAAAAAATTGGGTCAAAAGGGTTTTAAAGATTTGAGATAAACAGTAACCAGCTAGAATTCGGATGAGATAGAGACTATAGGAGCACCATACATGGTAATAACGAAGAAATATACGAAAGAAATCAAGTTACAAAAAGATTTCTTCAACCTCAACTCATAGCCCTTAATGGAGGAAAATAGGAAAAATAAGGAAGAAGGGAAAGGAACTCACCAATTTTGTGTAAACAAGATGAAGAATGTTGATAATCTCTTTCTTGGCTAAAACAAGATGAGTTTGGGGAGAGTTTTTCGCTAAAAAATGGGTTGTGATGAAATAGTTTTATAAAAATAAGAAGTTGGGATTGTAAAGGGTTTAAATACTGATTTTTGAAACTTTTATAACTCGTAATCCTTATCATGATGGAATTCCAGGTGAAACAGTGGCTCATCATGATGGGCATCAAGTCGTGATGCTAATCGTGATGGTCATTCTGCTGTAGATTTTTCAGAAACTTCCAATGGGGTCTCGAAATTAAAACGGAGTCCAATTTGACAAACCATATATGTTTTTGAGTCGAAAGCATATTTCGGACTCAATGGAATCAACAAAAATGACATAGAAGGTCATTTTAGTGAAATACACCCCATACCAAGACTAGAAAGTTTCCAACTTTCCACAAAACAACTCAAAAGCACAATGAAAAGTCCAAAAATTATGTCAACACCTCAGCTAATCTAAATTCATCATTTTCGAGCTGCTGGAAGTGTCAGAATTCCAATCCGACACTCCAAACATCAAATTACCACCCAAGCTCCACTTTTTGGCTAAAACTTAAAGAAATTCCACAATTTTGCATAACTTGCAAATGAAACCTCCAAAACACAAACTTAAGGTCAATCTAGATTTTGTTTGGTATTTTCGAGCTAACGGAACTGTCAGAATTTAATTCTGAGCTCTACTTGAAGGAAAGTTGACTTTGGTCAACGATACTTAGTGTTAGGCTCTAAAATAGGAAATTTGAGATATTACTCGACTGATTCACCAGGGATCCGAACTGTCGATCCCAACAAGTCAGAAATGACTTGGAGCAACTGCTGAATGCTCTAGAAAGAAAAATTTCACGAATTTATTATAAATGACCATGAAAGTCATTACAGTGTGCCTAATTCATCCATATTTGACCGTGAAAATGTATTCTCAAAGATTGACACTTGATTTTAAATGTGCAACACTTTTTTTGTAAAAATGGTTATTATGGAATTATTTTTGATTTTTTTAACAAACTATATGAAAGAAAAATAAAAAATAAAAGTACCTTTTTTTGTAATAAATATAAAAATAATTGAAATTTTTTTCAAGAAATTTTTTAATATTTTTTTCTTGTGTTTTCTTCCTATCTCTTTCTATAAAAAGGAATGATATCTTTTCTTTCATTTGAATGAACACCCAAGAATTTTTAACATGCAAGGACCTTTTAAAGAAAATGTGCTTCCAAATAGCATATAATATATCCTAGAAACTTGATTCGTGTGAATAAATCCTTCACCGGGGACATTTTCAGAAAGTACACAAATTGTGTATGGATGATCCCAATTATAAACATGTATGACTATAAACTTTTACTAGGGAACAACGATCCATAGGCTTTATCTCAACAGAATGGAGTGCGTAGCACACTTCTCATGATGTCATTATAGAAGATTTAGATTCAGATTCAGATTCAGATGGAGTGCGCAAGGAAGGACAATTAATAGTACAATATCAAAGAAATAAAGCATTAAGTAGCGTATTAGGCCAATAATAAACATAACATCCAAGAAAACTAATAAAGGTATCAGTCAATGACAAAGATTGATTTCTAAAAACAATTTACCAGAGTCGCCAAAGCTCTTACAACCGTTCTCTTTTTTTTTTTGGAAAAGTTAGCAAGGAATTTTTCAATTGAAATATTGAATTCTGAAAAACCCTTTAACTATTTAAGGGATAATAGAATGAATCACACTGACGACAAACTATTTTATATACAGAGTCTCCACTTGAAATTGTGTTATGTTGTCCCAAATTACATTTTCTGGTCCATATTTTAAAAGAAAATAACTCTTTATTTTTTTGGTTTGTAAAAATAAAAGACTGAAGAAGAAAATATGTTGGTCCAGGAAAAGGTATGAGGTACTCCCAAGTCTCGTGATTCTAGCACAATCGCTTTGATCAACTTATACTTGACTAATATTAATCTTTGATAAATTTTGTTGCTAATTATGCCTATGGTTTGCTTTGATTGTTGAACTTTTACTAGTCATAACTAAGATGCAGAGTTGCAACCTCAGCTTTGACATATACTTGAAAAGATTCATAAATGCGACCTCAAATTAAGCATCGTACCTAAATATTTGAGTCTACTCACTTTGAATAAATTAGAAGTTTACTACTTTCTTCATCTAATTTTATGTGATATAGTTTGATTAGACACGATATTTAAGAAAAAAGCTTTTAAAGTATATGCTCTAAAATAATCTTTAGATATTTATTTTGTTGTAAATTATTTCATTAAGGATAAAAAAAATCTTATAGTTAAATTATTTTTAATTATAGTAATATTATATTATTTATATAGATTAAAAAGAATGGGTGTTGCATAAATAGAACAGAGGGAGTATAATTTTTTTTAAAAGAAAAGGCATTTGGGTGAAGATGCATAAATGTGACCTTATCATTTTGTTTACTTGTCTTATCTAAGGAGCAAAGTTGCAACGTTAGTCAAGATATATTATTCGTTCCCTAGTCTAGTGCTTTTGCTGAAGCATCTATTTTTTACTAAACTAAGACAATTATTTTATCTCTTTTGTACTTTTTTCTTTAATATCCTCAAAGATTTTTTTTTTTTTTGATAAAATAACATAATTTAAAATAGCATTTTTTACAACACAATTCCCATTGACCGTAAATAATGAAATTATGAGGACCAAATATATCAGGTTATGATGGCACCTACCACAACCCTCATATGGGAAACCCAAGCCCATCGTACAAAATAACAAGTAATGGACCAATAATGAAAATAGATAAAATGAAGACAAAATTAGAAAACTAAGGTATAAAATATACAAAGTAGACTCTCAAGGCTTGGTATTAGTCGATGCAAAAGTCACAACAAATACTAAATTACTGAATAGATATAATATATACAGAACTATTTTTGTATATACCAGATAAATTAGAGAAAAAAAGTAAAAGGATGTGGATTAATTCTGGTTGACAAGACCTCACCCTATGTGTCTTATTAAAAATCTCCACACGAGGAAGGCATTAACGCAATGACTCAAAACTAGAATCTGTATCAGGAAAAAATACAAAAGAATAGTACGAATATAAATAATATACAAAACTCAGTAGCCATCATATGCTGACTTAATTTAGATAAGATATAAATACAATAAAGTGTGAATATAAAATAAGGTTGGATAAAAGAGGGTCAGAAAGTGACTAAAAAGTTAATTCTAAATGAAAAGAAATTATAAGAAGGCAATCTCAACAGCATGATAATCATACTGAAACCAAAAAATACACGTAAACAATCTAAATTAATCTAATAATAGTCTAACTAGAGAATTAAAGTGAATTATCCAGAATAGCAGGAGGTAATCTAATAAACTAATACAAGTAATCTATCATGAACAGCACAGTATAGATAATCTAATTAGAATATATCAAAATACCATAATCACAGAAAGTACAAATAATAGTAAATAAAACTCAATCATCCCCCATAAGTATGGTAAATACAAGCAATATGAATGATTCCATGACGTGCAGTATGAAATAAATGTCATGTCCCATAATATTGTATACTCCCCCTCAAGAACTCAAGATTCATAAAGGCAGGACTTGTGGGGGACTCAAATTGTATAATTGTTTTTTACTCAAATCATGTCTTAAGAATGTAATGTAGCGATGTCGAGTGTCAAAACTCAAACAGGGACTATAATAGTGTACTACAGTCATATCAGGGGTCCGAACTAGTACCGACACTAAAATAGCCTTATTTATATTTTATAAAATTTATATTTTATAAAATCAAAGTCCACTAGAATTCGTAAATTTAAATTTTTTGTAATGACCCATTCCATCATTATGGTCACTTTTAGATATACTAAAAAATTTTCAATACTAGAACAATCTTGATCAGAAAATTTATATTGGGTGCTCAAAAGATGCTATCACCTAAATAAATTAGTATTGGTCAATCTAGTATTAGTAACTAGATAGTAGACCCATCTAGTGACCCATAGTACTTTCCAAATAGAATTTAGGGTTGTAGAACTCTCATAATATTAGTCATTGCAATAGACTTTGAAATTTATGTTCAAAAATATAAAATTTTATTGTAAAATACGAAAAATTGATAATTGAGTGGAACCCACTATTTTAGAAGTTAATTTCCACAATCAATAATACTGCTACCATATGTCACAATGGCTATCATTGTAGCGGATCAAAGCAGTACTGCTAAAATGGTATTATTTCCAAGGTCAGGTTCCAAAATCTTAATTTAATGGTTATAAATTTATTTTTTGATTATATAAAAGGGTTTCCATCCATAATATCATAATAATTCATAACTCTTCTTCTCTCTAGCCTCTATAAACTAAGAAAGAGGATTTTTCTAGGCAAACCACTATTGTTTTTGCTTATCTTTGACTTGCATAACAAGATCTGATCATTCATGGGATTACAAAAATATTTTTTATTCAGGTATGCTAGGTTTAATGAGTAGTAGACTTCGATAATTTATGTTTACGTAATGTAGGATTGATAGGAGATATTATGCATAGTCCTTCAGGCTAAGAGTTGAAGATGGATAAAAATGGAAATAACATATTTATAATGGTTTTTATTTCAAAATAATTTCTTTGGATTTTTTTTGTTGTATCATGATATTATATGTATATCCAAAAGGAAAATATTATAAAAGTATGTGAATTCATTTTATTATCTCTTCAGTAATTAAAACTACTCCAGGGTTATAATAATGATGCATGAATACATGGGCTAAGAAGGGAGAGGCTAGGCTAGTTATTAGTGACGATGGTAAGAATTTACACTTAGACAGGTGAAAAATTATTAATATTGTGCAATAGCAATAAGAGGTAACGAATAATAATGCACTAAGGTAAAAAAGGTTAGTTGAGGTAATGTTGACTTGAGTCTTGGTGGTTGAGTAACTAATATTTAGCAAACAAGTGACTGGTTGTAAAGTTCCCCATTAGTGGATTGCATGCCCGAATGTGAATTATCAATGATAAGTTTCTTAAATCCATCTTGTTGGTTATTTTACTTGTCTTAGTTACTTAAGACATAAAGGCCCAATTGAGTGTCAGTATTAGTTATTGATTGTGTCTGTAGAGGTTTGCACTGATAATAATTCTTACTACTAATGCCAGATATGTCCTGTTATTAACAAGGTTATATTGTTAAATCAATAGCCCTAAAGGCCCAAAACATAATGAATAAAAGACTGGTATCCAAATCTCTTAATACTAACTAAATGCCTTGACAAAGGTTAAATTGAAAGAAGAATGTGGAGTAACGAACTGAAAGTGGAAAGTCTTATTATTGGCTTAGTTACTACTTATTAGCTTCATGCTCGTTTACAAAATGCCCGCTTATTGTCTATATGTATGTTTATTATTTGTCTGGACAATGTCAATAAGACCCTTCGCTTATTGCGGTATAAACTTTAACATTAAAAAGGAAGAATTGATAATGAAGTGATCTAAAGAAATACACTCTCGAATAATCTCAAAGAATGATCCATGCACCAATAAGTGAATTTATTCCTAAAGAATATCCACAAAATCCTGGTAATGAGACATGAGTTCTCTGGTGTATTTAGTTGGTTATTTTTGACTTGTATCCTCTGCTTGAAGTACCCTTTAAGTTTTTTAGGTGATAATTATATGAAAAGGAGAAACTTAATTCTACTTTGTTATATCATGTTTGGATGCATATATGTAACTTTTGTAGTCTGAGTCTACCCAATTAGTTGGTGCTTATTCTTAAAACTAAACAAGAATAAATGTATATACCTAGTTGTATAGTATGGATTACTTATGATTTCTAGGATGGTCCAAAAGATGTGGGTGAATAATTAAATCTTGTGTCATGGAGTATTTATAAGGGCTTGGTTTAGTTGGGCTTGGGTTTGTGTGATCATAATAAATGAATACCATGTAGATAACAATGGTACTATCACAATAGCACAACGGAAGCATAAGTCATGAGCAATTTGAAGAATTGAAGTATAATCAGGTTAAAGATGCTGGGTGACAATTATTATTATTTTTCTAAGATATCAACTACAACCCCAGGTGCATAGCAGTGTTTTATGTACTTGATTCAATTTTATGATTATGTAGATTAACATCGTGTATGACCCTTAGGGTCATTTATGATAAATATGCATTGTTTTACATCTTAGAGCATTTCAGTAGTTTCCCCAAGTCATTTATCACTTTCTGAGACCGATAGTTCGGATCCTTGGCGACTTGGTCGAGATTTATCTCAAATTTCCTATTTTAGAGCCTTAACCTTAGTACTCATTGATTAAA
>JBDJHY010180674.1:0-12092 GCA_039654485.1 Withania somnifera
ATTCTGACATTAGGGAATACTAAACCTCTACAACATTCATGGAGTTTATGAATGAGGGATTTTTTCCCTATTTGGATTCATTTTGATTCCCTTATTGATGACATCTTGGTATACTTAAGGAATAAGGTGGATCTTGTGTAGCACTTGAGGATTATGCCTAAGTAGTCAAAAGAGAAGAGGTTGTATGTCCAGCTTTTGAGATGAAAATTTTGATTTTTTTCTCATTAAGTATGGACCTTTCACAATGTGTTGTGATACTTCCAAAGTCGGTTGTGGTGGAGTGTTGATGCAAAAGGGTAAGGTTATGGCCTATGCTTCTAGGCAATGGAAGACCCATGAGACCATCACCAAGAGTTGAAAGTTGTTGTGTTTGTGTTGAACTTATGGAATCACTACTTTTACGAGGATTTATCATAAGGTTTTCAAAGATAATAGGATCTTCCATTACATCTTCAATCAGAGAGATCTAAACTTGAGTCAGCGATGGTGGATCTAGTTTCTAAAGGATTATGGTATGACTATTTTTCAATAACTGGGAAAGACTAATGTATTAGTTGATTCTTTGAGTAGGAAATTAAGTTTGTATGGGTAGTTTTATTTTGATTAGATCATAGTTGTTTCCTTTAGTAGGAGAGGTTCAGAATTTGGCTTACTTTTTGGTTCACTTGCAGATCTTAGATAGTGGTGTTATCCTTGATTTTGTAAGTCCTATTTTTCCCTTGTGAATCTAATTAATAAAAGAAGTTTAAGGATGAAAAATTGCACGTTATTAGGGATAAAGTGTTGAAGGGAGAGACAAAGGAGGGATTCCTTACCCATAGGGTGTTTTTAGGATTAGTAGCAGGATATGCATGCCTAAGGTAGATGATTTGAATTGCCTAGGAATGATAGAGGAACATATCTTGAGGTATTCCATCCATCTAGGAACAATGAAGATATATCATGATGTAATTCAGCACTCCTAGTGGTGTGGAATGAAGAAGAATATAGCAGATTTCATAGACGATTACCTACCACTATGGGTGGCTTTAGCTTTTTTTGGATTTTTGTGGATCGCTTGACTAAATCTACCTATTTGTTTCCTGTGTTAACTTAATTATGATACTGAAAAGTTAGTAGGGGTTTACCTTTTCTAGATTATTCAGTTTCTTGGTCTTCTAGTATTTAACATCTCCGACAATGACTCATTATTCACTTCATATTTATAACAAGATCCATAACATTTGAGTACTCAGTTAGATATAGGTACCGTGTTTCATCCTCAGACTGTTATCTATTTTGATAGAATAATTTAGGGATTGGAGGATATGTTATGAGATTGTGTGACTAATTTTAGAGGTTTTTGGGATAAGCACTAACTATTAGAAGAGCTTTCTTATAACAGTAGATATCACTCCAGCATTCAGATGGCACCCTTCGAGGCATTATATGGTAAGAGATGTAGATATACAATTAGTTGGTTGGATGTTTTCAGGTGAGAGCCCTTGATGTATATCTACTTCGTGATGCTATAGAATAGGCTTGAGTTTTTAGATCTGATTGTTAAAAGTCCATAGTAGACAAAATAATTATGCGAATAGATGTAGAGAGTGATCCTTAGGGTTTATGGAGGGTAATCGTGTTATGCTAAAGGTGTAACTTATGGAGAATGGAATGAGGTTCGAAAAGAAGGGAAAGCTCAGCCCTAGGTTTACTAGCTTATTTGAGATGTTGAGTTATGTTGGGGAGGTAGCTTATGAGTTATCCTTGTAACCTAGTTATTAGTGGTGCATACTATATTTCATGTTTTCATTCTTCAAAAGCACATTCCTATCGATTTGTCACATGATTGGTTTGGATCCATACTTGGCTTATGAGGAGGAGCTTGTGGCTATTCTAGATGGAAAATTTAGGAAGTTAAGGATTAAGGAAAATGTTTTGATAAGGCTTCAATAAAATCATCATCCCGTATCAAAGGCTACGTGAGGGATTGAGTATGTTTTTCATGCTAAATATCCACAAGTTTTGAGGATTAGATTCTTTCTATCACTTTATGTTCAAGGATGGACATGGTTTTTAGTGGTTAATGATATAATGAACCTGCAGGTAATTTTTTTGGTATTTTTCCATAAAAACTACCATTTTACCATTTCTAGAAGCTGCCTCAAGTCATAATTGTTTACTTTGTGGGGTTAGTTTTTGAATCAGAGCTAGAAGTTCCAAACTTTGAGAAAAATTTTAGTTTTTGGAAGTCTTTAAGTTAGAATAGTTAAATTTAGTCAACATTTGGATTTTTCAGTCTCAAAATGGAATTCCATTAGTTCCATCAGCTCCAGAATGTGAAAATGAATATAGGAGGACCTTTGTTTTTATTTTTAGGCTTTTAATGTTGGCTTGAGCTCATCTTATAGGATAAAGTTGAGTTTTAAGGCTAAAGTTTAAATTTGGTAAACATTTGTTTATCGGGAACTCGAATTTGAATTTCGTCGACTATATTGGGTTCAAGAGGTCAATTTTTATCTAGAAGAATGTTTGGATAGTGTTCCATAGGTTCCGGGTATGTTTTGGTATTTAAGAGCAAAGTTTGCATTTCATAGACTATGGAAAATATTAGGTCAAGGAGACCTAGGATTACCTTTTTAATTATTCCAATAGATCTAAGACATTTTATACACTCAAAATTCATGTATGGTTTGTGTTTATGGAGTCTCAAATGGGTTTTGAAAGCCCAATAGAAAGCTAGAGCCAAATTTGGCATTTGAGCCTTATGGCTTGTAAAAACCATGACCATGAAACCTCGTACCACAGTGTGTACGTGGGACCGTACAGCCCAGAATTAGTTAAAATTCTAGATTTTCTAGATTTTTAATGAAGGGAATTTCGGGACTTCTACATACTCCTAAGATATTATATAAGTCTTGCATGACATTTTACCTTATTTTCATGTTATAAAACCATTAATGTTCCTTAGAAGATATTTTAATCATTGGTAAGATTCAAGTGATAAAGTTTCAAAGATTCAAGACTCTTGGTAAGATTTTCATCCAAAATACTCATTATTTATGGGATTCTAAGCATGGGTTCTTATTTTCTATAATTTACATGATTCACTTTGGGATTTATAACCCTTCATTTTCATGAATAAATTAATATTTTGACTATCAAATTGAACCTCGTTTTCAAATAAAACTTGATATTTGATATCTACAAGTTATGAGTGACTTAAATTTCATGAAAACTTCCTATTTTCGAAATGGATTTTTGGATTTGAGTTTTTTGGGTAAAGTTTTTACTAAGTCAATGTGGATATTATTTTTCATGATTTCTTATGTGTAACTCATTATCAAATAGATTTTGTGGATCTGAAACTGCGACGCGAGGGAAAGACACCGGTTTGAGTTGGTTTTTTATTAAGGCAAGTGGACGATTGACTTTATTACCAAGTACCATAGGTTATTTTCTATGTGTTAATTTTTAAAATTTGGAGTAATAGAGATTATTTGGGGGTGTCCATGTGGTTGAAGTGAGAAGTATTCACGCGGGCACTAAAGTCAATCATATGGGGTTAAAACTAAGAAACAAAGATGATTATAATTATTTATTACTTGACTTCTCTATTTGTGTTGGATTTTATATGACCATGTGATTCCTTGAGATGTTATTTATCTTCTAATGGTTCTTTACTTGAGATTATGCCCATGAGAGGTCTTGGTTTGGACTGTAGCGATGCTTTTTATTAAATGCTCGTGTAGGGGCCTTATTAATTTACTTACCATGATTACTTCTTTATTGAATTGTATGTCCTTAAGTGGATATGGTTGAGTTGTTATTCTATTTCTTTCTTCATACATGCCAATAGTGGCCTTGTTGAATAATAGTAACTATGCCTTTTTCCATAACTTATAGTTAATATTTCTCATGCATTGATATTTGTTGAATTATTTGCATGGAATATTGTTAATTAGGAACTTGATGATATGGCATATATAATGAAAAAAAAAATGAAAGAGGAATTTTTTTTGGGTAAAACTAAATGTAAATAGTTTGGGACCCCGTGAAATTCCATGTAAGACCTAGAGGGAAATAGTTCCAGACACCATGATATGACATGAAAAGAAAATTATTCCGGGAATTGATTTTTGATATGATTGTTTTTTTGGAAGAAAATGGTTTCATACATGTACATTGACTGTTTGAATCTCCATTAGGTCCTGGATAGCCTTGTGAACAGAAGGTGTACCGTAGGGCAGACATGCATCATGTTATTTGACATTACACTTAATTCCATTACACCATCCTTGTTTGACATTCGTGGTTGATTTAATACTTGGTTGAGCATATTGGGTTATTTAGTCTTTTTCATTAGATATTAATATATGATATGCAATCCAGGGTTGACTTTTGATATGGTCATGATATAATTATCTAGTTATAAAAATAAGGATCAATATATGTATATATATATATAGGATGGTACATATTTGTTATAAGTCATGTTTATGCATTGATTATAAGATGTTTATATAATTTTTATGAGTTATGGTGTTGATGTTGGTCTATCCATTTCTGAATCCATCCCATAATTTCATTTTCGGTAATGTCATATGCACCCTTCCTATTACAAATGGACTTGTGTGTTAGGGACTGACATGTTTGTAGACTTGAGTTAGATTCTTTTACCGTAGACTATCCCTTATAGAATCCTATCCATGATTCCATTATTAGATTGCGCCAGATACAACCTCCCTACCATATGTGGACTTATATATTGGGGATAGAGACGAGTGATGATGTACTACCTTTATGAGCCTCTTATACACTAGTGGAAAATTTCCATGACTTGTGAGTTGGCTCAATTAGGGAATCCTACACATAGAATGGGTCAAAGGTGACATATATACACCGGTGGTTTATTTGATTCCAGGTATTTTGTTGACCTTATTATTTATCTTCTGGGATGATCAATAAGACAGTTTTCTATGATTTAACTTAATGGTCTGTGGAGATAATTTTTCTTTAATTGATTATGCTTTATCACTATTGTATTGTGATGAGTTGTTAGCTTTATTATTGTTATGCTCCATACCCTGTATCTATCTTATTCACTATTAGTTTTGATTTCTGCAGTTTGGTATTGTAAGGGGATTGTGGTTAGGTTTTTTAGGGTAATGGTACGAATCACCCCTTTGTTTTAGGTCCTTCTAGGGATACTTTTTGAGTACCCATTGTTTATTTTGGTACTCATTCCCTTTATTTTCTACACTTATGTACATTCTCACCTCGGAGCCACTTGATTTTCTTTTCCACAAATCACAGTCTGAGGACATATTATTGAGAGTTCCAAAAGTAGCTACTTGTAGTGTAGTAGGCACCGTGGTCTTTCATTATCTTATGTATTTAATTTTGTTTTATTGAGATTTGATGATCTTGACACCATTATTGTATCATACTTTTATTTTATCTATTTAGGAGCTTGTACACTATGAATCTAGGTTTTGGGAGGTTTATTAATTGGATTTTATCTTATACCTTTTTTTTAATCTTATTGATTTATTATTTTTGTGTTTACCCTTTATAGATGTTGTAAGGCTTACTTATCTATGTGGGTTAGGATAGGTGCCACCATGATCGGATTTTAGGGTGTGACAAGTTGGTATTAGAGCACTAGGTTACAAGGGCTCATATGTGTACAAGTCAAAGTGCAGTAGTGTCTTGTGGATTAGTGCGGAGACATTTGTTACGTATCTTCAGGAGGCTACTGGACTTTAAGGAAATGTTCCTTTCATTATTCCACTTTTATCTTATGTTATTAATTTGCTGGGACTAAGCAACGGTTTTGTTTATGACAGATGAAAAGGACTAGAGCTACAGACATAGATGAGATCATCCGTACCCAGTCGAGGAGTCATCGACTAGAGGTAGAGGTAGAAAAAAATCCCCTAGTATAGAAGATTTAGAGTTCAAGCTGCATCACCAGAAGGGGGACAGACCATATCATGCTTCCCTTAACTTGAGATGAATCATGATGAGAGTGAGAGGATCGGCAGGCTTGTGAAAGGATTTACTTACTCTCTTTTTTCAGCCATCTATAGAGCATTGTAGCAGTAAGTTTCCCTTCAGAATATGTTTGAGACTATTATAGGGGAGTTCATAGATCGAGGGAGTAAGAGTCCTAGCATATCCTTTTTGTTTTGAATACTCTATTAGGAAATAGAAGGTTTTTTAGGAGAAGAAAAGGTTTCTACCTACCCAATCGTATTGCATTTTATATAGCTATGCAGACTTTCAACAGTGGGTCTTTAGGTCATGGGTTTTCATGCTAAGGTCAGCATTTTCAGGGTTATCAGCGAAGGTAGATAGGCCTTAGTGTTTATTTGAGTGCTCCTGGTTCGTCTCAGTAGCTTAGGGTCCCAGATCTTATTACAGTTATGAGGGTCAAGTACATATGAGGAGGACTTTCCCAGTGAGGAGACAGAAGGGAGCCATCCCAATCCCCAGTACCCAGCACCTCTAGTTAGCGGGAAAGGTAGAGTACAGTTTCAAAGTGGGGCTATAATTTCAGTGGTTGGTGATATGGGATTTGATAATCCTGGTAGCAGTAGAGATTAGCGTTATTAGTTAGGTAGTGGTTCCGAGGTAAAGGCTCCAAATACATTCGTTGCAAGTATCTTCCTAGTATGGTATTGACCTGCTTTTATGTTATTTGATTCTATATCTCCATATTCTTATATGTCTACATATTTTGTTATTGGATTCCATATAACAAGTGATCCCCTACTAGTTCCTTTCTTATTTCTACACCCATAGGTTATTTTTTAGTGGAGGATCAGGGATACCGATTCTGTTGTACTTATGTATTTGGAATATGGTATATTTGATGCCATTCTGGTTATGGATTAGATTTCCCTTCATCATGAAGCCTTGTATCTTTATATAAATATCATTACTCTGGAGACACTTGGTATTCCGGAGGGAGAATGAAAGGTTCTTGTGGTTTCTATACTAATAGAATGATATTCTTTCCAGGTGCTCATAAGTTGATTGAGAGAGCTTTTTTCTCCTATATGGTTTTATTCATTATACTGGTGTTGATACTTCTTCTTTAGAGTCGATTTCAACAGTATGTGAGATTCTAGACATCTCCCCTATAGATCTTTTAGGAGATCGTCCTGACAGTGATAACAATGTCAGTGTTAATATAGAGACAGGACCTAAGCCCATTTTTATTCCTTCGTAGAATATGTCCCTAGAAAAGATAATGGAAATGAAGGAGCAGTTATAGGATTTTTTTGTAAGGGATATAGATATCCCTAAGATGACCTTCAAAACCCTCTAAGGTCACTATGAGTTTTTGAAGATGTCATTAGGTCTGATTAATGCCTCTGCAGCATTCATTTAGGCCCTACTTGGATTCATTATGATTTTCTTACTCAAGGAATGAGGTGGATCTTGTGCAGCACCTGAGTATTATGCCCAAACCGTCAAGAAAGAAGATATTGTATGTCAAGACTTTGAGATGCAAATTTGATTTTTGTTCATTTAGGGCAGACCTTTCACCATGTGTTATGATGCTACCAGAGTCGGTTGTGGCAGAATATTGATGAAAAGGGGTAAATTTATGGCCTATGCTTTTAGGAAACTGATGTTCCATGAGACCATTACCTAAAGTTGTTCGTTGTTGTATTCGTGTTGAATTTATGGCATCACAACTTGTACTACATTTCATTGTGAGGTGTTCAAAAATCATAGGATCTTACATCTTTAGTTAGAGGTATATGAACATAAGGCTGTAACAGTGGATGGAGTTTCTAAATGATTATTCTATAACTATTCTGTGCCACCCAGGTAAGACTAATGTAGTAGTTGATACTTAGAGTAGGAAATTCAACTTTTATGGATAGTCTTATTTTGATTAGATAAGAGTCACGACCTTTAGCTAGGGAGGTTCAACTTTTGTCTTACATCCTGCTTTGCTTAAAGATTTCAGATAGTGGTGGTATCCTTGATTTTGTGACTACCATTTTTCCCTTATGGACCAAATTAAAGGAAAATGGTTTGAGGATTAAAAGTTGCACCTTATTACGGATAAAGTGTTGAGGCAGAGACCAAATGAGGTATTTTTGACCCGTAGGGTGTTTTGAGGATTAGTAGCAGGTTATGCATACTTGACTAGCTTGAGCCTGAGAGAGCAACATAGCTCGAGGTATTCCAACCATTTAAGAATATTGAAAATGTATTATGATTTAAGTCGACACTAGTGTTATGGAATGAAGAAAACTATAGTGGAGTTCATAGAGGATTTGCCTACCACCATGGGTGACTTCAGCTTGTTTTGAGTTTTTATGGATCGCTTGACTAAATATACCCATTTTTTTCATTTATGTTTAATGTGTGATTGAGAAGTTAGTAGGGTTTTACCTTTTCCAGATTATTGGGTTGCTTGGTTTTCCAGTATTTACCATTTTCGACTGTGGTTCATTATTCACTTTGAATTTCTAGAAAGATTCACAGCATGATTTGAGTACTCAGTTGGACATGGGTATTGTGTTTCATCCCCAAATCAATAGCCAGTCCGAGTGAATGATTCAGGGATTGGAGGATATATTATGTGCTTTTGTGACTTATTTTAGAGGTCATTGTGATAAATATTCACCATTGGTATAACATACTTATAATAGTAGATATTATTCCAGCATTCAGATAGCGCCCTTCGACGCATTATATGGTAGGAGATGTAGATATCTAATTAGTTGGTTTGACCTTTTTGGGTGATATCCCTTGATATAGAACTATTTCATGATGCTATGGAAAATGTTTGAGTTATTTAGAATCGATTGTTGGAATTCTAGAGCAGACAAAAGAGTTATGCGAATAGACGTGTTCAACCCTTAGGATTTATGGAAGGTAATGTGTTATGCTAAAGATGTCATCCATAGAGAGTGTAATGAGTTTCAGGAAGGAGGGAAAGCTCAGCCCGAGATCCCTAGACTATTTGAGATTCTGAGTTGTGTTGGTGTTGCGACTTTTTCACAAGCAAGCGTACGTATCATATATATAATAGAGTGACTCTTTTTTAGTGTCAGGTTGTCAAAACCAAGGGACTTATCGATTAATATCTACCAGACCAACTAATTCCTATTTATTTATTTAAGTGTAAAAATATAGAGATATAGTAGATTTAAAGTAACAACTAAATAAAAACTAATTACACATAAACTTTGGGTTGCAACCACGCTTTGGAGAACTCTGGGGTTAAGGCTTACTCAACTTTCATGTCTACCTATAACTTATGTTGGTTTAGTTATTTATATTGATTGTTTATCACTGGGTTGATAATATGGCCTTGGTCTCTCGATCCTCTAACCACCTACTAAAATTAACGACCTAACGATATCATTGAGCGGGGATAGTCCAACCAAGTTTGATGAATTAAAGTTTTCTTGTATTTGACCAAATGGGGCTCTAGGTATATATCTATCCTAGTTGCAAATCAGTTTCTTAATGAAAAGAAAAAAATCCCGCCCCCTATATTCCATGTTCAAACCTAAAAATCTCACCCCCTATATTCCATGTTCAAACCCCTATTTGTCTCTCAAGTCCAATGGTATCCACTAGGCTTATCCTAAAGTTCATGATTCTTTAGCATACTACGTATAAGAACTTAGCCACAATTGATAAGACAAACAATGTAAACCAAATCATAAACTATGTTAAATAACCATATCTTGTAGCCTCAACCCCGAAATGAGGGTTTTATATCCACTCATGAGTTTAGAAACAAGCTTTATAATGATGTTCTTAAGAACAAACAAAATAAAACTAAAGTAAGAAAAAGAACGCTAAAGTAAAGTTCTTGCTCTCTTCTCTTTGCTCCAAGTGACGTGTTTTCTTCCCCAAAAATCCATGTGTTACTATAATAAATTGTAAAATATACTGAAAATTATGCCATTTTATCATTCGTGTGAAAAATCTTCTAGGTGTAGTTTTAAAACACCAAATTATTCCCCAAAGTTTAGAGCAACTTAAAATCATTTTTAGACCCCTAGGAACCAACCTGCATCGCGCAGATAATTTGCTGAGCTAACCTGCGCATCATGAGTTGGATATATACCCAATCATTAAACCCTCATTATAAACACCTCCCGTTGTAGCTAATATTACCACTAATATGGCATGGAACTCCCTTTGATGGCCAGCAACAGGCTAATTCAACCATTGTGTCACCCATCTGTTGTACAACTTTGGTGTGTAGCCACTGCTTGTTTCTTCATTTTAATCTTCCAAATTTATTCAATTATCATCATATATCATATACCATTTCAAATTATCTCCAAAATTATCCTAAACACTCACAAATTCATCACCAAATGGTTGTCATTAACTTATAGGATCAACTTAACGTAATCAAAAATTGTGCATAAATCAGCTCATCTCCTAACTTCGTGGTGATATTGGATGCCTATTTCATCAGTGTGATCTCCATTATTGGTTATTATGTTATAATAGGTATACAATATTCACAAAAAAATCATTAAAATATTTCTAAACACTACATATTTGATCCCTACGAGGCTGCCAAAGAGCTATCAGCACCACTGGTCACTAGTTAACTAAGCATCTCATCTTGACTTTTCCTTGCAATTTTTATTCATTTTTAGTGTATGTATTGATCCAATCTACTTAAAATCTTGTATTGGGCTGAATATGTTTTTCCAAAAATATTTCAATACCTAACAAGCACTCCACAAATCTGTTGCAACCAAGCTCACTAGCTTAAACTAGTGTCACTGGTGAACTTTGGCTCCTTATTTCCTTCAAGTACTTTTTTGTTTCCATCACTATTAAGCCTTAAAATAAGTTCCAAAATCAACCTAAAAAATCTCATAATAGACTATTAGGCCATTAACACAAAAACTCCAATGAAACACACAAAAATATGCCTAGATTTGTCGGTTTAAACATGTGCTCCCGTCACACCTTTTTCTAATCATTTTTGCATTTTTTTGGAGTAGATGAATTATAAAAATGAAAAAAAAAGTACTAAATATATTTAAGATTTTTTTATATTTCATCCTTGATATGTTGTTTTCTAAAAAAATTATATAATGAGAACTTGGTCCTCATTCATTATTGAGATTAAAGCTAGTAATAAGTCTAAGCAGGGAAAATAAATTAAAAGGAGAAGAGGAAGTTTATGCAATGATGAATTCCTGAAAACCTTCATTTCTCACATTCTTTCTGTGTATACCTTCCCACTTCTCAAGTTATTTTTCTTCAATATCCCTAAAATCACTCAAATCTCTCTCATTTTAGCCTTTCTCACCATACTTTGATCTCTACTGCATTTCTCTTTTCTCTATCCAAAAAAATCTCAACCTTAGGAAATGGATCCCTCAAATTCCACTCAAAACCTCATAGACTACTCTGATAATGAAAAATCCAACCCTAGTATGGAGGTTCGTACATAGGGGGAAGGTTATGTCAAACCCCAGTCCCCAGTCTAAGTTTTTGGAAGAACTTCTCTATTACAATCTCCTAATATCCCTTTTACCCTTCTCTACTTTACCCAAAGATTCTCATACTCCTACAGTTTCCTTGGAGAAAAAATCAAATTCTTTAAACTTTTCTTGGTCTTCTAAAGACTAGAGTACTTGGTCAAACCCTAGTCCCATGCATGAACCATCTAATGAAGAGGAGGTAGATGATGATCATGATGTGTGGGTATATATTGAAAGCGTCAAAAAATGACCACCTCTTCCATAAAAGGGTTCAAGCAGAGAGCATCCCACATAGTCAAATCAAATAAGCCCCAGTCTGGGCGTCTGACTGGATCATCCTCTAAAATCTTACCAAAAGCTTCCAAACCTAGACCCAAACCCTCTACTACTCCACTCTCTAGAATTCCTTTAACCAAAAAAAAGGATGGTTAAAGTGGCTGAAATGACTGAGTCTAGAAAAGGGAGTAAGAAAACCAAGGAAAAGAAATAAATAGGTGAGGATGATAAACCCATTGATGTGGAAATAGAGGAAGAGGTGTTCCAATACAAGTCAGAGAGTAGGATGTCATGACCCGATTTCTCAAGTCATGATGGCACCTACTATACTCGAGTAGG
>JBDJHY010180694.1:0-12091 GCA_039654485.1 Withania somnifera
AGGCCAAGACAACTCAACTACCACTCATAAGACACAGAAACAAATAAGGAACGAAACATCAAAGCTAACACCGCAGGTAAAATCTAAATAAGTCTAACAATTTCACAAAACTAATCTCCTGGCCAAAGGCTAGAAAATTTCCAAATGGTGCATGGATAAGGAACCCCACCATGCCACTGGAACTAAGATAGAAGAAATAAAGAATGAATACAACATAACACTCTAGGGATGCACAAAGAGAGGGAAACCCAACTAACGCCAAGACTACTACAGCCAACCCAATTATATAGAATATCACAATCCCAAAATCAATCTCCTCAATAACTAGCCAAAAAGATCTAATATAGTCCTCCATTAAATATCAACTACTAGGGTAGAAACAAATAACAAAATCCGTGATATCTTGAGAGCTAATCTCTTTATAGAGAAAAAACAAAAAATAAGCGAGAATGGAGGAGCACATAAGCACAGAAGCCAAATAAGGGCACATAAAATCTGAACTCAACAAATAGAGGGAAAATTAGCATAAATAGAGAAACACAACATTTATAAAACCAAAATAAAGCCAGTGATAGCTAACTGTGGTCTAAGAACATAAACTTGAGGTCACAGTGACTGAGGCCTCAAGAGGACTCTGACCTGGATGGGATGATGGTCGAACCACTCTACGCTGAGGGAAATCAACAAAATGTGGCAAGGAGTCCCACACTTAAATAAAAAGAAACCCCAATGGTATTTTGGACAATAATGATAGAAGGCACCACACACTAACCATAACCCTAACTGCCAATACTAACAAACACTCCTTATAGAACCAGATAGGTCATCCCAACATGAAACCCTAAAAAATGTACCACTCATATCTGACCAACACTCTGACCATCTGAATCACCATGTTAAGTAATAACTCTGAATGGCAATGATAATGTCTCAACAAAACCCCGAATCAGATAAATTAGTAACTGATCAGACCGCTGTTGTGTGTAATCTGCAGTAATGTGACCCATAACTCCACATACATACATGGCCCATACATATTAGCTTGGAAAAATGATCTGGATAAACCCAAATGGCAATACAACCTGTTGATCTTGGAGAAATAGCCCTCAAAGTCTGCCCCGCTAAAACAATGTTGAACCTTATATGCAGTCTGTGCAACTGATTGAACCATCCTAATAGGATGTCCCCTCTCTCCTAACCTACCATCATCAAAATTTCCCCCATAATGGGGCCTCTTCTCACTACATCCTTATGTCTCTTGGGTTAGTTTCTCAATAAACCTATGTGGCCAGCAACCTAAGTGAAGGAATGGCCTGCAACTACCAAAGGCTTAAGTGCTAGACGAAGAGGTAATATCAACCTATCAAGAAATATTTTGGTCATCTCATACTAAGAAGTAAATATCATAGGAGTACACCCAACCAACACATTGAATCTAGCCTCATACACAGAAATATATATAGAACCCTACTATAGACCTTGAAACTCACATCTTTCCTGAGAAGTACTCCAAACACAGGGAGGTACCATGCATATGGTACACTACAGCCACGACCTAAAAATCGAGTTGTGATAGCGTCTAATTTTTATTCTGTAGACAAGCCTAATCCTGGCCCAGAGCAAATGACAGTGGGCCAGTAATGAGAACCTAAAATCAAAAACAAGAAGGAGAAGTAAATAAAGAAAAGAAGGACAGCATAAAAGAAAATTGGAAATATAAAACTAAGTATAAAATGACTCCCAAGCCCTGGTGTCATGGCTGTAAAGCATCTATATAGAGAATAAAACTCCTAATGGGGGAAACTACAAAAAAGTATATCCAACAAAACGACTAGGATAGCTCCAAAAATAAAAGGAAATCGGTCAGCAAGGACGACAACCGCTCACTGGATCTGCAGAAAATATAGGCCATTTTGCTATATCACATTTGTCATAAAAACTCATAATAGGGCCTACATCTAGAAAAGATATATAGGTGTAGCACAAGTACAGAAACAACGGGTACCCAGTAGGCATCATAGGCTGACCGGGCATCAGTAAGTATAAATAAGGTAAAAATTTATCAAAGTAAGTAGAAAAGTAGTGCATACTGAATCATCAGTTTATCTAATATTGACAAACATGTGAAGAGGATCCACTAACAGGGTAGGTCACTCGGACGCTGACTCGGGTCATAAGCAAATTATGCCCACATATAACGTGTACCTGTAGTCCCAACATAACTAGTGTAAATAGGACATGAGAAAGTATAGCTAACATCAGTAATGTAGCTACTGATATGACTGTAATGGCAGTAAGGAAAGTAGTCAGCCATACCAAAGAACGAAAATTTGATATGTTCCCTCTCAGGGATGGTCCCAATTCAAGAGGGCTATAGAAGAAGCGTAAATGCTTATCAGGATATACCCTCCCCGGGATAGTCCTAATTCAAGAAGGATATAAAAGCACAGATAATTACTACTATATTCCCTAATTGGGATGTCCCAGATTGAGAGGAAATTATGGAGGACTCGAACAGCATAATATGTATCAAAATTCCAAAATGCTCCCTCTTTGTGATAATACCAAATTGAAAAGGACCCACAGAGGACTCATACCACATGCACTGAAACCAGAATTTGACATGCTCCTTCTCTGGGATAATACCAAAGCCAGAAGTACCCACGGAGGACTCACACCATATACCACTACTCCCTGGTATATCCCTCCCCTAGGCTGTGCATCATGCTCCAAGCATAACTACCTGTATAGGCAGGGATCATGGAGGGACTTGAACCCATATGACAAACCTTGTAGCCAACCCACCAGTAGTGTAATCATCAAGGAAAAAGTGCCAACACTAGGGCTCCATCCATATAACGTAGCTCAGTAGGACCTAAGTATCGCCATATAGGCACAACTCACATCATAGAAAGATCCCCATTGTCATCACACAAGTAGTATCCCAAACCATGGAACTCACAAGGGGATCATCTCAAATGCAGGGGTAAAATATCATCGTACCGCTAGTAGGTGCAAACACCAATAACATAAGTATATGGAACCCATTTACCATAAACATCTTATCTAAACCATCTCATAGATACCAAGATCAAGCATGAAACATTATCTCTTCTAGCCTCGCTATGATCCCGAACCCTGGCTAACCTTAGCGGAGGTGCCATAAATGTCCATTGGCGCAAGTACACATATATACAAGAAGAACTATTGATCTATCATAGCTCAACCAAACACCCTATGCCCCCAGGATCATACCAGATTAAGGAAAAAATAACACCAAACTAGGATATTAACTAGCTAAAATTATCGTTTCCATCGAGATACAACACCATACTGGTAGGAAGTCAATATCAGCATTGCTATTACCGCCCAATTACAAGGTCACCGTATAAGGCAGTGAAGTATCCAACATAGATGTACCTATTCCGTCCAAACACATATGCAAGTGTACGCGATCGTACAAGTAATATAGTGGCTCTTATGAGCTAGATTATAGAACCCACAGGGACTTATATATTAATTAGTTTAACAATGGGTAGAATAGTAATTTTTGGTTATGGTGCAGTTGACAAAAGTAGAAGGTTGTATTTAATTATTGTAAACTAAAGTGTAACTAAGCTGAAAATAAATATATAAGAACAAAAGTAGATGAATTCAAGGTTGCACTCGATTCTAGGGCATTGGGGTTAATCACACATGCATGCAGGAACTTTCCTTAATTGACGGTATTTGTCCCTCGATTGTTGAGTTAGGGGTTAATATTATGACTAAGGATTGATAGTCCGTTAGCCACCTAATTAATCAACTAACAACTATGCCGGATTAGAGTGTAGTTCGCTTATCATAACAGCATTAAGCTATCTTCCCTAAGGTACCCAAGCGAAGCAACTAAGTACACGATTATGTTTTAGTTAAGCTAGTTATATTACTTTCCTAGGATTAAGGTTGGAAACATAAACACACTCCTTATATTTCCATTCACTCACACAGTTATCAAATTCAATAACATAGCAAGCACAAGTTTGCTTCTAAAAGTGGCCAGCAATTAGAAACACAATTATCCTAAAATAGAAGAACAATCGATTAACCGAAACAAAACACGTTACATTAATTATGATCCATACATGGTGTGTGAACCCCAAGCCCTACAATTAGCCCATACGATACACACTAAATATGTAGTTCATATTTAAATTATACCATAAGTAAATTGTATGATCAATCTTCAACCTTGATGTAATTGTGATGTTTTCTTGCTATTGTTTCCCTCCTTCCTTGGTGATAGCCTCCTCAAGTCAATACTTGTTGTCATACCAAACTAATCTCTTGCATTATACCTCTAATGCCTTTTAAGGGTTTTTGCCCTTGTTGATGAAAAGACTAAATTACCCTTAATCAACCCAATTAAAAATAGGCCCAGCAAGTTGTTCGTCAAACAGGATCATGATAAGGATCACGATGTGATCCCTATCATGATCAGTGTATTTTTACTAGAATTTCTTCTTTACTTCTTAACTTGCCTTTGCTTCACTAATTTTCTTTAGTATTTCCATAATATCCTGCAAAAAGCTGCTAATCACATTAGTTAGAGGTATTTCCACATATTCCCTATAAAACCATCACATTTTATACAATTACTCTCAAAACAAGATTAATACATATGAGTTAAGTGGCTTTCCGGCAGATAAAACTGCCTAAGATCAATAGGCGATCTACAACATTTACTATACAATGCCTTAAATGGTGCCATCTCAATGCTGGAGTGATAACTATTATTATAAGTGAACTCAGCCAATGGAAGGTGCTGATCCCAAGCACCACAAAAATCTATCACACAAGCTCTCAACATATCCTCCAACACTTGGATAGTTTGCTCAGACTGTCCATCAGTTTGTGGATGAAAAGTTATGCTCCGATGCACCTCGGTACCCAAGTCTCACTAAACAGACTTGCAAAACTGTAAAGTGAACTAGGTGCCTCTATCAGAAATGATAGATAAAGGAACACTATGCAATATGACCACCTCGCGGATGTAGATTTGAGCCAGACGCTCAGCATTATAGGAGGAATGAGTAGGAATGAAGTGCACTGACTTGGTCAGGTATTCTACAATGACCCAAACCTTATCAAAACCTCTGCTAGTATGTGGCAACCCAGAAACAAAGTCCATAGTCACCCACTCCCATTTCTAAGTTGGGATAGGAAGTCTTTGCATCAAACCACCAGGTCTTCAATGCTCATACTTAACCTGTTGACAGTTTAAACACTTAAAAACATACTCAGCAATGTCCCTCTTCAATCCCTTCTACAAATACAACTAAACTAGGTCAAGATACATCTTAGCTGCACCAAGATGAATAGAATACCTGGAACTATGAGCCTCTCGCAAAATCAACTGCCTCAAGTCACCAACCCGAGGTACACAAATGCAACCATCATACCAAAGCATACTATCTGAATCAATAAAAGCTCTGCCTACCTCTCCTGCTAGCACCTCTCCACGGAGGGCAACCAACTGCTTATCCTAGAACTGATGCTCTCAAATCTAATCTTTCAAGGAAGATTTGGCCTCAAAACATACCAATATACGTCTGGTCTGACAAATCAAGCCTAACCAATTGGTTAGCCAACGAGCGGACCTCTACTGCCAACGACCTCTCAGAAACTAAAAAGGTTGCTAAACTATCCATACTGACCGCCTTCCAACTCAAGGCATCAACCACTATGTTTACCTTGCCTAGATGATATATGATAGAAATATCATAGTCCTTTAGTAACTCGATCCACCTTCGCTACCTGGAATTCAATTCCTTTTAATTCATAATGTACTAAAGACTGCGATGGTCAGTAATGATCTCACACTGAACCATATATAGATAATGCCTCCAAATCTTAAGTGCAAATACTACCGCTGCAGACTCTAAGTTGTGAGTGGGGTAGTTATGCTCATGCACCTGTAGCTTCCTCGAAGCATATGCAATAACTGCAAATAGAAAGAAACACACTCACCACAGTCCTTCCATCTCAGCCAGGGTACGCTGAAGAAAACAAGTGAGGAAAGTAAACACAATGCATAAAGTAACTATCCTGTGTACGGATCACCTCCGGTACCCGTAGGTGCAGCAAGCAGAACCCATGGAAGGCTACCCTAGAAGTTCCCGGTATATGTTATCCTCCATACTCCACTTACCCCCCTCCGTGTCATATGGAATCTCGGAGGAAGGTCCATGGGGGTGCATCACCACGTAAAAATATAACATCATTATATCCTCACATCCCAAATCATGGAGTCTCAAAGGTCTCAATAGTCTGCCATCTAGTGCCTATATCAAATAGTCTAGCATATCATGCCGAATATCAATCGTACCGTCAAGCATAACTCGACAAATCAAGGCTACAAGCATGTATATCATCATATCTAATCATAACTATCAATAATCGAGTATCACCATGTAACCATAACCAATAGTGCCACAAGCGTCAAAAGTTATACTCACTGTTGTACGAATATGGACTCAAGTCCCAGCGCTGTACACACTGTCGATTCTGGGTCAGACTCAAGTGCCAACATTAATTAAGTAAATGGTATTTTTCCTAGTGCCAGGAGGGAAAGCCTGAACTAAAATAAGTAAAAATAATGTTGTCGGGTGCTTGACTCCATATCGAGTCTAAATCCGTAAAAAGTCAATTACTTATATTACAATTAAGTATTCTGGCTTCTCAAGTCATATTGTTATTCATCATTACTATCATAATCTTTCTTTTGCCTCCGAGGCTCAAAATCAAGTGGTGATACCAGCCCATCCCCAATACACTCTCATCGGAGCCTTAGGGTCGGCGTCTCGTGTAATGAATGCACAACATGTCAATAACACATATAACTCACATATAATCATGAAATATCCACATCCTATACCCTGCATAGGTATTTATAATCAAATGGTAAGTCTTGGGCCCCATATCATTCGGGTACCAACATGTCAATATCAATATAGAACGGGTGAAAGAACGGTACTGGGGGTGCTATACAACCTATATACCCAACCAAGGATGCAATTAAGTATATTAAAGCTATAAACCCAGATATATCCCTAGGGAGCCTACTTTTCGTCCAACGACAAAGCACTGCAATTCCAAAAATAGTACTTCGACTGATACCAAACGTGCTCCAATAGATCTGAAACTTGCGTACATTAATTTTATATATTAATATGAGTCTAATGATGTACTTTATGCTAAGTTTCGGAGTGGGCAAAAATTAGGCCTAAAACGGGCTTGCAAGGCTCGCTTGCCGAAACCACAAACAAACATCACCACAGGGTTCCTAATGCTGCCAGGAACTCGTGCTCCAAATTTGAGCACAATGCAAACGTGAGAAGGGCTTCAAATTATCCCGGACAGATTTGATCCAAACGGGGTGAAAGGTTTAATCTTTACGATTATAAGGTTGGAATTATGATGAGTTAATAATCCTAGAGCAATGTATATCCACTTGAAGAAGAATTATATGAAAATAATTGAGTTATGGGATGATTTTGTCAAATTTATATTTTAAGACATTAATAGAGGAAATTGAGAAAATATGGTAGAAGAAGAGAAGAAAACTTACCCAAATTCGTGTGGAAATCGATGAAGAACGTTGAGACAAATTTCTTTGGTCTTGGAATGGTCCGTTTGGAGAAGTATTTGTCGCCCTAGAATCAAAGGATCATGGTTTTTGGTTGAAATAATAAAAAAAAGGGTTGCCTAGGATTTAATACTGCGAGGCGCTTTTCTACGTGATCGCGCCAGGCCAACACGATCGAGTTGAAGAAATTTTTGCCAGGTCATTATGATCGTATGATTGTATCACGATCGTGCCGAAGAGTTTTATTAATGCATCGTGATTGCGTAAGGTATTGCAATCACACAGAAGGGGAAAACTTTTTCTCAACGTGATCGCGCAGAAGGAAATTTGCACCAGTTGCGGATTCCACTGTAATTTTCCAAATTTGCACTAGGGGGTTCGGGGATCAAAAGGAGTCCAAAGTTGACATTACAAATATACAAACAGTATGGAAAATGACATTCCATACTAAATAAAATCAACGAAACTAAAATCCAAGGTCGTTTACTCAAAATGATCCCTCAAACCAAAAGGGCCAAAAGTGCATTTTTCCACCAACACCTCAAAAATGCGATGACAAATCCATAAATTATACCAACACCTCCCCTAGCCTAAATTTATCATTCGGAGTTGCTGGAATTGTTAGAGTTCCAATCCGACACTCCGAACATCGAATTAACACCCAAGCTCCAGTTTAGGCCATAAACTTAACTAAAATCCACAATTTTGAATAACTTCCAAATGAAACCTCCAAAACACAAACTTAAGGTCAATATTGACTTTTTTTGGTATTTCGTAGTTAACAAAACTGTCAGAATTTAGTTCCAAGCTCGTCTTGAAGGAAAGTCGACTTTGGTCAACGAGTTCTTAATTTTAGTCTCTAAAATAGGAAAATTGAGATATTTCTCAATCGAGTCGCCAGGGATCCTAACTGTCAGTCCCAACAAGTCATAAATGACTTGGGGAAACTACCAAAATGCTCTAGAAGGCAAAACATTACGTATTTATCATAAATGACCAATCGGGTCATTAATATCAAAACACAAGAGAAATCTAAAACCAAGGATATGCTGATATTAACACAATTATATCAGACCAACGATGCCACAAATACCAATTTGCAATTAGGTGAGTCAAAATCTGGAAAAAAAGGGATAAAACAACATAGCTCAAGCCATTATCAAATTAACCCACTTATGACCAATCAAAGGAGTAAAGAACATATCAGAAGTACACAAGAAAGTGACCACGCAATTGAATAAAACACCCTGATAAGTTGTCAAAACCAAGATATCAAATATACAAACTCATGAACCTTAGTACCAACCGTATATACTAATCCACACCCAAGTAAAACCGAAGGAGCTGACCTGAAATAATAACTAAATCAATACCAACCATAGAATAGGTGACTGAAATCCATTAAAACCTTAAAATATTGGGAACCCATCACTAGGATTGACTACCTCAATCCTCTACTAAAGAATTAACCCAGTAAAATAACATAAAAACAGATCTACCATAAATCTCGGTAACAACTACACAATCCCCAAACTAAACCTTAAATCCTTTCAACCAATTAATGTCAGATGAAAAGAAGGGATGAATATAATCCCATAAGCCCAAATCAATCTAAAACACCCACAAATCATTTTTTGCTCATATGGAAGTTCAGAACACTCAACTATAACTCACCAAACACTAAACCGAGAAAGGGGAAGGAAAACCTAATCGAGCCCCAAAAACCTCATAGGATTAATCTCCTAACCCAAAAGAGTAGGTAGGTCCTCGATAGTACATGGCTAAATAATCCTATTATGCAACCAAAAACATACTAAACGAAACATAAGGTACATATCTGACACAACATTCTAGGAACATACAAAAATAAAGGGTAGCCCAATAATGCCCAAGATATCTTTATCACCCATCATCAAGAATATCACTACCAAGAGATCAAGCTCCTCAACAAGATCTAACAACACAATCCACTACTAATAAATCAAATACTAGGATAACAACAAAGAACATCCTCAATAACATCTCAAAAGCTAATCCCATTACAGAGTAAAAAAATAGGCTAAAATAGAGGAGAACATAAGCATTCAAGTCAAAAAAAGGTATATAAAGTCTGATCTCAACAAGTAGAGGGACAAGAAAACATATAGAGATAGGCACCAAAATAGATGCCAAATAAAATAAGGGCTAACCGACCAAAGGCTAAGAAAATCAAATTTGGTACCGCAACAACTGAGACTTTGATTGGGATGGGATGATGGTTGGTCTACTATAAGATAAGGACACTCTGCAGAAAAGGGATCAGAAATCTCACAATCATAACACAACCAACCCTAAGCAAAATCTCTATAATGATGAATGGAGACAACACATTCAATGCATAATCCTAACTTCTGTCATTGACGACAAAAGCTCACGATCCTATAAGGACTCAAAAACGACCCTCACTGAGTGTAATCGAGAACAATATGACCCATAGCCCCACACACATGACATGACCCATATTTCTTGACCCATCAAAATAAGCTAGATGAACCCACAATGATACCATAGCCTACTTCTCTCAAAGAGATACCACTCAAAGTTGGCTAAAAAAATCTATCCAATAAATATGTTGAATTCCTTCTAAAGTCAACAAAACTATCCCAACTATCCCAATGAGTTGACCCTAGCTCATAAAACACCATCACTGGAATCACTCAATTCTGGAGCAAATATCGATCCCTCAATAAAACTCTAGCCCCCACATACTCAGAATAATAAAAAGCCATAGAGGTACACCCAACCAACTCAAGAAATCCTACCTCATTCACAACAATAGAAAATGAACTCAATTGTAGACCTTAAAACTCATACCTCGCCTGGGAAGTACTCCCAACACAAGAAAAATTTCCCAGGTTGTGGTAAAACATTCGCTGAACTCAACACCATAATAAGTACCTTCTGAAGAACTGGCATGGCAACAAACCTGGACACACCAGGTGGCTATAAAAAATGAACAGGCTCAGACTGAATCTCAAAAGCTCTGATATGCATAAAAGACCTAATGTATGTCAAAACATCAGCGTGTTCTCGACCTCATACTCGATTAATATAAGGCCTCCTAAACGAAGCTCTGATTGACAGCATGGTAGGCCTCTCATCTCCTATTGTTTCCGAAGATATGGGAGTGGCATATATAGAAGAGTGAACAAGAAAAAAAGAGATTTCAAGAGACCAACTAGGATGCATACTTGATGAAATAAAGAGATAGAGACATACTTCCTAAAATGCCATTATAGCCTATCAAATATAAGATATGGATGTCATAGTACCTGATCTGAAAGACTCTACTATATGTTGGATCATGTTTATGGATATCAATGAACCAAGTGTCTAATACCAGTTCATCACGACCTGATTTCTCAGATCATAAGGGCACCTACATCCCACTGTAGGAGAACCACCCAACAAATATGGAAAGCTAAATATAATAACTAAATCAGAAGAACATAGTATAAATAAAGGTAGAACACGTAGAAATATCGCACAATAAAACAAATCCCCAAAACTTGGTAAGCTAGTACACGAGCCTCTAAGGAATAGATAAAATGTCTAATAGAGAAACTATATAGTCTGTGTTAGAATTCAATAACAGGAATAGATGGTAAGAAATATAAAAGTGTAGCTCCCAACATCAGGAGCGATCATCTACCTTAGCAACAAAATATAAGCACTATTGGGAGTCAACATCTGCACCAAAAAGATGCAGAAGTTTAGTATCAGTACCAAAACAATAGGTACCCAATAGGCTAGGTCGAACAGGATCATATATAAAATAAAATCAATAAATAGAAAATAAAGAAGTAACAAGTCATAGAAGTCAAAAAGTAGAAGTATAGGCAAGTAATGATAGCTATAGATAAGTGAAGTAAACAAAGAACAATTAGTGGAGCTAGTTAACAACAGTAACAAAACAACTCAACCAAAGAGATAAAGACATTCCTGAGTCCTCAAAAAGCTAATAATGAAGTAATGGAAATAAATAAGAGCAGTACACTGGTAACCTCAATAAATGATAAAGGGAGAAGGCATAATCAAATAGAACACACATATAACAACACCTACTAGTCAAGACAATTCTAGATACTACCAAGTACAATCATAAATAAAAAATAATCTTATGAAATACATTATCATATCCTCAACCCATCAGTATATAGGTGTCCTTCCTTAGTCCATGTCACAACTCATTGTGTTATTTCCTTGTGAAAGAGTCCATAATACCTCGTTAGTTCCCACTTCATGAGTTCGATGGCGGTAGAAAGGGTCAATTCAACATAGTTGAGAGTTGAACTCGTGGAGTGGATACTACCAATAATAGGCTAACGATCCCATAGGATATAGTCTGAAAACAATGGTATCTCAACAGAAATTTTAAGTAAATAAATAAAGACGCACAAGTAGCATGCTCAGCCGTCGGCACCC
>JBDJHY010180704.1:0-12091 GCA_039654485.1 Withania somnifera
TCTGAAGGTGCCCATGTTTATTTTGAGTTATTGGTTGGTTTTATGTGATTTTGGATTCAAAGTGTTGGCTTGGTCAAAATTTATCTTAAATGACCTTGTAATGGAATTTTGACTGACTATTGAGTCTAAAATGTCATTTTTTATATGTTAGCACTATTTGTTTTACACGGTTCGAGTCCAAGAAGAGGAAGGGGCAGAGGCCCTATTTGAAATCTGGGACTTTTTTTGTTTTCTTGTGCATTGCAGCACTAGGTTCCTCAACCCATCTTTTAGTGAAATTATGCTCCAGTGCTACGATTTCATCCCCTATCATATAGCCCTTAAGCGCAATCACGCCACCAAATTGTGCTTATTTTAGCACGGTTGTGCACTCTTAGAATGATAGGACTGTTTCCCCTACCTTCTCTTTAGCATGATCTTTCCCTACTAGCATGACAAAAATGACCCCCAGTCGCCTAGTGACGCGATGAGTCACGATAATATGATTGCGTTGCACTATTTCGGGACCTATATAAGGCCTTCACCTTGAATTTTTATCCAAAGTTTCATTTTTTTCTCTTACTAGGTACTCTCTAGACTTGGTGTTATCTTGTAAATTCATCCATAATCTTTGTGAAGCCAGTTCTTAGCCTCAAGCTTGCGATTTCATCTTGGTAGGTGTTCTCACCTTGAGACTTCCATAGCTGGTTACTGGTGATTGTTGGTACATTTTGAGGTGTATTTCATTTCATTATCACTTCCCTTTATTCATGGTACATAGTTCTACACGTAATTCTTCGTTTAATTCTTGTAAATTTTGTAAAGTTTTGCACTTTCATTTTATTCTTCTCCGGGTGATATTAAGCCCAATTCTCCATCAAATTGTGCTTATTTTAATGAGCATAAGTTTCTGGTGTTTCTAGAAACTCTATGGTGATTTTTGTTTTCGTGTTTGCTTAGCGGACCCCCCAGGCCCATTTTGGACTCGAATTTCAGTCTAGATATGAATTCGATATAAATTATACCATTTGAACCATATTGACCCATAGTTTCTTATTTTATTAATTTTTACCCCATTCATAATCATTTTAGGTTAGACAAGCTGATTCTCGTGAGTCGCATCTTTATTCTCACCAGATGACAGGTAGGCTTCGGCTTACTCTATTGGGGGTTGAGTGTATAACTACTATAAATGTGCCAGATAGTATCATAGGGTTGGGTTTCTTAGTTTGGTAACGTGACCCCTGTACTCTCTTCTTCTTTCTAATTAATCTTTTTTTTTTTTTTGTAGAACTCGGTGTAATACTATGCCTTTGACCTAGTTGTGGCCTGGTGGTGGTCATATGGTGACTCTAAAAGTATAGGACATTGTAGTATGAGTTGGTTTTTGGGTTTTCCCTTGGGTTTGGATGTGTTGTTGTGTTATTTTATATATAGACTTATCTTGTACAAGGAAATACAATAATTGGCTATGATTATGCATTCATACAATGCATATGTGTCATGACTTAATTTCTTAAATCACAAGGGCATCAATATCTCACTAGAGAAAAACCACACAACAAGCATGCAAAGGAAGAATAATAAACTAAAAGTGAGAGATAAGGCATAAATAAGAGACATGGATAAGTGGAAGTCTAAAATAAGCTAATAACAACCCCAAAACCTGATATCTAGTACAAGAACACTAAACAAGAGTAAATTCCTGAAAAAAATACAATATGTATCTTGGGAATCAACAATAGAAAGAGATATAAGAAGGGTAAAGGATATGCTCCAGAAACCAAAAGTCATCATCTACCTCAGCAATAAGACCATAACTCGAATCAAGGATCAACATGGGCCATTAGTACTCGCGTCTGCACCAAAAAGATGCAAAATTATAGTATGATTACCAAAACAATGGGTCCCTAGTAGGCATCATAGCCAGGCAATCATATATAAAAAATAGAGGCAATAAATAGAAAGATAAATCAAACAAGTCATAGAATTCAAATAAAGGATCATACACATAGCATCTAGCTATTAGGATAAGGAAAATAAGTACTTTAGATAACTAGCTACGGTAAGGAAGATTCAGTCAACACAAGGGAAGGAACGTACCTGAATCCATAACAGATATAAATAACTAACTGGAGTGGAGGTATACTCGGTAACCTCAAACGATAGAGATAGGAAAAATGGCTAACTACAATAAGTATAACCAAAGAACATGAAAAGGGATCCCATAAGATTTATCGAATGAACATGAAAGGGATCCCGCAAAATCTGACGTACCAATAATAGTATCTGATAACTGAAATAGTAAGGAAATTACCACTATAATATCTCACACAAATAAGAAACAAAAAAATGGATAAATGTGAACCTTTTGATAACCTATCCTAATAGAGAGTACAAACAGCAAACAACACTCACAAACAAGATCCTGTTAAAGTGTATCCCTACACTTCTATCCCGAACCTGCAAGCCTAGCCAGGTAGGACCAAAATGGGGAAAAAAGACATATTTAGGGTTTTTAAGTTTTTAGTTTACTGATTTACCCAGTACTACGTGATCACACCATCCTATTTGTGTGGGAAAAGGGTTTAAAGATTGTGGATTTGTTCATTGATGTTTGGTGATGGATTTAAGTTTAATATTTGAGGAGAAAGGTAAGGATTATAGATTTTTTCACTTTGCACTAAAGGTGTATAGTTAATCCTATTTGTATTCTATTTATGTCTTCTTTTGTTCATCTTTGGTACTTGATTTAAACTTCATGCTTTCAAATATTTTATTAGTTAAGTATCTCGTCTATTTTTGAAATTTTTAGGTAAGTTTTATATTTTATCTTAGAAGGAGAAAAATGTTTAAATATTTTAGCTTTGTTCATCCATATTTGGTTTTGGATTTAAGTTAATAAGTTGATGAGAATGTTAAAGATTGTAGTTTTATTCATTTCTCATGGGTGTAGGTTAGTTAACCCTTTATGAGTTGTGTGATTGTATCTTTATGATTTTGTTAATGATCCTACAGGTCTAGGTTTCTCTTAACACGATGCACTTATATATGTTAGGTTAATTCTCTTTTTGGCTACTAATTAGTTAACTTAGGATACTATTATGTAGATGAATGTATGTGCTTCACTCCACCCAATGCTCGTCCGAAGACGAACGGATGGTAAATTGGTATTTATTGTACTGATTCATTCTTTTATTACTAAATTGTCCACATTGAAATTCTTAAAAAATTGTAATTTTCGTTCTTCAATATGATCTTGAGTCTAAAATAGCAATTATTTCATTTATTGTGTCACCTCAAGTTTTTTGGCTAAGATTTAAGCCTTAAGACTTGTATAACATGATCTTGATGAATTTAAGTATTCAGGAGTACTAATATCAATACTTTAGTTTAGAAGTTCATTTGGTGAGAATTAAGGTTGTACAATATCTCTAGCACAAAGTTAAGTTGTAAATTTTCTTACCAATTGAACTTCGATGTGAGTTTCTACTAGGGTATTTTTCAAAGTATCATATCTTCTAAAATCGAAGGATTTATGGAACCTATAACCTATCTAAACTCAATTTCTCTTACTCATATTTCTAATTCAATAAACCATTCATCAATATGAGTATAAAGTAAAAAATTATGACCGTTTTAGAAAAGTCTATCTGGGTTGAATAGCATTTCCACCGCAACAGCCCTTCTAGTGCCAAAGTGGTAGAACTGAAATGGTTAGTCGGTACTTTATAAGTCAATTTCTTTAGGGAATAGTTCAACTCTAAAATTTCATTCCCCAACTGTAGAGAGGCAATTCAACACCTTCTTTATTTTTCAATTCTTTAACACCTTAAAATAATTATAAAAACTTTTAATGGTGGAAACATGATTCAGAACTTTCAATGGTGGATTTTTAGGAAAAGTTTATGAGTATTCTTGATATCACCTAGATTTTATTATAGATTGTAAAATAAGAATTTCTAGTATGAAATTTTTAAACTAGATATATAATAGTGATGTTTACACTCTTGAATTCCATAACGATGAGACCTTTAGCATTAAAATTTATTAATGAAGATGGGTTAAGTTTGAAAGAACTAGTAATGGCTAATTTACCTTGGAAAATGATGTAAACCTCGAATTATAGGCAGAACTAGTGGGTTTGAATCCCCAATAAACTTTTTTGAAGGGTAATTGTGTAAATTTTCTTATTATAAATTTATTTTTGAATGATTGATCATTTCAAAACATGGAGGAAAGGAAATATTATTCTTATTGAGGCTTACTTCTTTCAAAATCTTGTGTCCAAGTAGACTAGGCTAAATGAGTAGAAGACTGGATTATTTTATATATTCATAACATAAACTTGATAGGAGAAAGCATCTCTAAGCCTATAAAAAAGGAGTTGAGGTGGATAAAATGCTAAAACATTCTTTTATATTTTGTAACTATGCTATTGACTAATGATGTGATATTTTATGATATTATGTGTTATGTGCCCAAAAGAAAATTATTTTGAATGAAATATGTGTAGAAGATTTCTTAGTTGTTCTAGTGATGAACCTAGTTGAGTCACCAAGGTGATAATTTATTTATAATTATAGTTTAGGATTAAGTGGTTAGGAGAATAATATGCTACGCTTGAATGCTCCAATTATGGAAGTGATGTTAGACCACAAATTGTGGTATTTGAGGAAGTAGTGATAGCCTAATTATTAGTGAGAATTGAAGCCTCCAATAGTGACTTCTATTCTTATGTGTTGCATCGTGATTTACTTTATGGTCTCCTTACTTGAGTGTTGATCACATTTCATATTATGTATTAAATTAAGCCTGTGGGAGGCCGAATTGATGATAATGATTACCTATTGAATTCTATCTATGAGAGGCTTGTTGGATAATGATAACTCCATATATTAATGAAGTGAAAGACGTATTGATGATTAAGATAAATTATAAAAATAATGATTGTGACAGACCCAAGATATTGATAAATTGAGGATCTTAATTTGAATATTGATATATGAGAAATAATATCTTGAATAAAGAAGGCTTGATGAAATTTTATTAATAAAATGAGAAGTAATGATGAACAAATTGGATTGGTGTGGGCATCATGCTTTGGAATGATATGATTGGATCGGATCGGGTGCCATATTTTGGAATTATATGATTGGATCAGGTGCCACATTCTAACACAATATGTGTATTGTCACGATAATAATAATAATAATAATAATAATAATAATAATAATAATAATAATAATAATAATAATAATATAATTTAATAATAATAATAAATTATCTAAGGTAATGAATTCATCAAATAATCTCAATGAAATGATCTCAAGCTCTAATAATTGAATCTACACTTTTCAAGAAATATCCACAAAATCTTTCTTATGAGACTTGAGATTATCTTATGTGTTTATTGAATTGTGAATTGAATTGTATTCTCTACTTGATTGTCTTCTTGAGATTGAGTGTATGATATGTACTTGAAAATGTGAAACTCTGTGCTTACTTGATATTTCATAGTTGACTTGTCTCCTAATACTTATTGTAATCTTGGGTTTCCTTATTGAGTGTTATTGTTCCTTAATGTTACATAGAGTGATTTTTTGTTAGCCCGAGAGTCTAGTATGAGTTATTTATAATTTTCTAATTGGTGCTAAAGATGTAGGTTAGTAGAGGAACAATGTTATAAGAGGAGATAGAGATGATTTAACATCAAAGTATGGTTGATGGTATGAGTAAATGAGGCTAGAGTATGTTGGAGGTAAAGTGTATATTGATGGATTTGGGGGAATTGTTGAGATAGTGTAACTTATATGAGTAAATATGATAATGATATAACCTGAGTTGGAGTATATTTCTGTTAATAGGTCATGATTTATCCTCCTTGAATCTATTTTATGATTATGATGATTAACACTAGTCGGCTAATGATTCCTACCAGTACATGTGTATGTACTGACCCTATTATTCTATATCTCTTTATGGGGTGTATATTGGATGCAAGTTACTTTTTCAGTTACTAGATGGATGAAAATCTTTAGCACCAACTTATGCACCTCAATTCTAGAAAAAGTGGACTCTTCTCTTTATTTATTTTATTGATAGTTATTCTGTAATAATGAGCTTTTGTACAAGTATGATCAAGTCTTGGGGTAGTATTTGATAGTTTTTAAAATTGTAATAATTTTTGTAATGATTTATCTTAGTATGTTAAAAGATTTTATTTACAAAAACATATGTCTTTTATATACTTTTTAGTTGGGTGATAAGCGTTCTCCTAGCTACTTAGAATAGCGTAGGTGCTGGCATGGGCCATTAGTTTGGATCGTGATTTTTACATTTAATCAAGTAAACTCAATTGTACCTAATTCCTTTAATGGTAAATTTATCTTTAAATCAAATCTGATCTTTTCCAATTTAGGCCTTCTAGTAGAGATTTATCCCCACCAAGGTAAGCTTATATTTTTCTTTATGCGATGACAATTGTTGGCCTTGAAGAATACTGCCAATTTTCCCTTAAAAATAGTGGTATGTGAAAAAACATGAAGAGACATGTGTCTTTATTCTACAATAGTGCTATGTAAGAAAGTAAAAGAGGTGGGTATTGTGCAGAGGAGGAAGGCTTAGGTAAGTTTGGAGGAACGCCTCCAATTGGGGGATAAACCCATTAGAGGATTTTATAAAAGAAGACCATTAGAAGGTAGTCTTTGAGACCTTTTTGTTTGCATTTAAGCTTTAATTATTGACAAATATTTTGCATGATTATATGGAAATATATTAAAGTAAGGAGGATTACTAATTGAAACAATGATTGAGATTAAAAATGATGAAAACAACATTCAAATGCAACATACAATTCAATATTCTAATGGATCCAAGCAAGGAAAGAACAATTGCTATTAGAATCCAAGACTAAATTAAGGAAGACTAAATCTGGACTCATACAACTTTATAAAGGAAAGATATCAATCAAATATTCATTCCAACGTCTACAAAATCTCTTTGAAGAGGACTAGAAAGGGTGATTGGTCCGAAAAAAAATAAGAGTCATTAAAGACCTCTCCTTATTCTTGGAAAAAGAATAATCAATTTTCTTTTTTCAAGGATCAATTCATTTGGATTGTTGCACCACCTTAATGACCATACCTTTTTCTATTCAAGGAACCATTGAAATAATAACTTAGCAAACTGTCTAGTTTTTGTCATAAATATTTCATTATTATATTTTATCAAGCAGTATAATATTGTGAGTTTTACTATGTAAACAAAAAAGAGGGGAGAGAAACAATATTGTAAGGCCGTGAGTGCCAAAAATATCCTCAGATTAAAAAAAAAGAGCGTCGACAAAGGAGGTACCCTTAATATTATTTTTAACCAACAGAAAATTGATAAACACTAGTGGAACCCTCTACCAACCCAAAGAGACTTGATTAATATTTATATTGGATCTCAACTAGTATAAAAATACTAGTGTCAAGCTTTATATTTCTTTTTTGGTGAGGAAAAAAGACTTTATTAATCTCCACACATAATTAACAATGAGTATCCCTCTACAATAGAAAACAGTAATTTACTCTCCTATACAAACATCTAACGAACTAACTCAATAGCAATTCTGTCCATTCTTTGTTTCTATTACTTTATCGTCTATTAATAAAATCTCTTTGTACATCTTGCATTCCTATATAATTTGCTCGTGTATCAGCTCTGGTCTAGGCAATTTGAATTCCCACAATATTGAATCACGTTCCTTCTACATTCTATACAATAGGCCTGCTAATACTTCCAACACTAACTCTCTACACCCCTTACCTTTTATTCTTCTATCCAGTCTTCTCCACATCCCTTTTATGTCCAGTAGACACGGTCCCATTCTTAACTATTGCAGAGGTTCATTAAGCATTTCTTTGCATATATACACTCAAAATAGAGGTGCTCTATATACTATTTCCCATTATCATACATTAAGCATCTATCATCTTGAGCTATCTTCATCTTTATGAGCCTCTCCTTTGTTAGTAATCTTCCATGCATAATAATCCAACTCATGAAGCTTTATTTCGGTAGTGTCCTTTTTATCCATGTCCATCTACATCATGCACACCTCTTTTATTCCCCCTTCTCCATTTATATCCACTACTAATAGTGTACTTGCCTGTAGTTTCAAGTCAGTCGTCCTAAATATAACCAAGTGCAACCTTGTATCTTATTTGATGAACTTTCTGCTAGGAGCAGCAGCTATCTTGAGCCATTCTATACCCCAACCAATCCTTCCCCTTCAGATACATATAATTTATTAATTGAATCCACAAGTTGTCAACCTTTTAGGATATCTTCCAAACATATTTTTCTACAGTTGCTTCATTCCATTAAATGAGTTTTGTGATCCCAAGCCCCCTTTTCTTGCATTCATCTACATACTAGATCCCAAGAAACTAAAGGTGACTTACTAATATTTACTTTTCCTATCCCTAAAAAATTCTTGCACATATTTGTAATCCCTTTGAACACTTTCTTAGGTAATATGAATATTGAAGACCAGTATCTATGTATGTGTACTAGCACAACATTGACTAACATCACTCTTCCTACATAAGAGAGTATATGACCTCCAACATCTTACCTTTGCACTCACTATGTCAATTAGCATTTCACAATCCACTTTGGAAAGATTCCTAGCTAATATAGGTAAACCTCGATACCTAAATGGAAAAGTTCCCCTATGGTACCCTATTATCTCATAAATATCTATAATATATTGTCTTTCTATGTTGGTACAATAAAATTTAGATTTAAAAGCATTCATATGTAGGCCAGAAGCATTGTAGAACTCTTTAGAGCCCTCAGTAGTAACACAACTATTAAATTTTGCAAAATAGTAACACATCATCTACAAAGCGGACACGTGTTAGCTTTAAACTTTTACTTTTTGCATGGTATTCAAACTCTTCTCTTGAGGCAGCCAAGTTCAATCTAATCAAATACAAAATACAAATGATAAAAATTAATGGAGATATAAGATCTCTCTATATGAGTCCCCTCTTTCCTTTAATGTTATCATATAATCTTCCATTGATTATAAATATAAATTAAGTAGTTGTATACATTTAATTTCCCACCTGATGAACTGGGGTGGGAAATTCAATACATAAAGTATTTCATGGATAAATCCCCATTCAATAGTATTATATACTTTCGTCAGGCCTAATTTCATTAAACATCTTTTTTGTACCTTTTTCCTATTATACAACTTCACCAGGTCTTGACATATAAGAAAATTTTGTGCTATTGTCCTCCTTACTGCAAAATCACTTTGGTTCCCTAAAATACTATTGGGAAATATAGTTCTAAGCCTGTTACGTAGTACCATATAAACCACTTTATAAATGGTGTTGCAGTAAGAAATAGGCATGTAATCCCCTACTCTTTTTGCATGATCTTATTTAGGGATTGCTATCATTATTGTGCTATTCCATACTCTCAACATTTTCCCTTGGTGAAAAACTCCATCACAACTTTTATAAAATCATCCTGTAATATTTCCTAGCTATTTTTAAAGAATTGGATTCCATATCCATCTAGTCCTGGGACTTTTTCCCAAAGTATACCTGATAATGCCTATTTGATTTCCTCCTTTGTCATGCATTTCTTTTAATATCTGTCTCTCTCATTTGTTACTAGTGTCCCCTGTTTGACTAAATTGCTAACTAAATAATCTCTTCCAGTATTCTCTATCCTAGTAGTTCCTAATAAAACTCAATAAATGATTGAGTAATACCATTCATTTCCAAGTCTCTAATGGAAAACACCCTGTTAGTTCTTTTTCTGATCTTCAACATCTAGTGATAAAATTTTGTGTTCTGATCTCCAAGCTTTAACCAATGGCATTTGCTTTTAGCTATAAATGGCTAGTTCTTTCAATGTTTCATCTGTTTACCTATTTAGTAGAAACCTTTTCCTCGGTATGAATTGCATATTTAAAGGGTCGTTTTGCATTTTCATTTACTATTTTGGTAACAATTCTTGAGCTTGATCAGCCTTCTTTTCTACATCATGAAATATGTCTCTATTTAGCTCTCTGAGTGTTGCTTTTAATTTGTTAAGCTTCCCTACTAGCTGATACATCTTGGTACCTATAATCTGTAGTTGTTGACTCTCTAGCACCCTTCCGTTATATTTTTTGTCCAATTTCCACATGTTGAAATACCAAAATCTTAGTATATTCTTCCATGTTCCTAGCAACTTATTATGGCTAGGTAATGGTCAACTGACCTTCTGTCCCAAAGTGCCTTGTAAATCAGGTAGGTTATAATCCATTCTCTATTTACTAGTACTCTGTGAATTTTTCTATACAATCGAGTACCTTTATCCTATTTATTGTTCCATGTGTAGTATGCTTCTGATGACTTGAAGTCCTAGACTTCACATTCAGCTATACACTGTCTAAAATCATTGATATCTGACATTCGTAACTGGCTTTTGTAGTGGCTACATAATTAAAATCACCCATTATTGTCCAAGATCCTTTTGTTGAGTTGTAAATATTCACCACTTCCTTCCATAATTCCCTTCTAAGTTTTTGGTCATTATAAGCATACATAATTGTTATGTTGAAATGTGCTTTATTCCTTTTATGATTAATTGTACAGTGCATACTTTGAGCAGTTACCCCCAATACATTGACCTCATACATTATTGGCTTCCATAATAACCATACCCTTCCTTCGGGATATTATGATAGATTAGTATTAAATAACCACCCCTCAACACAAGTTAAGAGAATCTTGTTGAGCTTTATTCCTTTTAACCGTCCCCAATGACTAAAATCATCTCAAAGCTGAAGTGAAGAAAAAATCCAAGCTTAGGTTATGAAATCGCGATACCATTAAAAATTTTAAAAATGTTAGTTTCCAGGACAAATAAACCAATCTTATTATTATGTAAGAAGAGATATATTTTTTCTTGCTTCCTTGGCCTATTCAATCCTCTGCTATTCCAGAACCCTATAATATCAAACATGAGAGGGATTTCCCCGACCCCCTTTATGTCCTGGACCCGTCCTACCTACATCTCCCTTGGGAGAAGAAGATGCATCAGCCTTTGTCATGGAACTAATTTACCCCTTAACTCTTGATTCCTTTATCTTTGCATTAGCACCTCCCTCTTTCTACTCAGTTATTCTATTTGGGCATCATATGTGTTTTTATTTTAATTAAATTCTCTTTCATAACTACACATTGTTTAACTCTTCTAATATCCTCACCCCCATCTTGTCTTTTCATAGTCTTTTTCCTTGGTTTATTAGTTGTTCTGGTTATTTACTTTTCTCTATCTCTTTTTCTTTGTCATTCTTCATGTAATATTATTTTTCGTGTCCATATTTTCCATAATGTTCGCATAACACTGGCTTCCACCCCTACTCCACATCCTGCTCTATGATTCTTCTAATTTTATTTTCAAACATAAGTTTGTCTTGGAAGGTTTGGTTTATTGGTACTTCCCCCAACATTCTAGAATCCATCAGTTTCTCCTTTATGGTTGTTACAGTGTCTCACTTTCACTAGCTTCCCTCCTATGTCACCAATCTTTGTTAGTGCCCGTTTCCCTAGAATTTCAAACCTAAATTTGGCAGCCTTATCGATATTGGTACTCTATCAACCATCACTTTACTTATCTTCATTCCTTTATTTCATGCTTTAGTTATCAAAGGTTTTCTGTCAAACAATTGGACCTCAATCTCCATTGCTTTGTTGATATTTTTTTTGTTGTGGAAGCGCACTATGAACGCTCTTCTACTTGTTTGATCCACTTTGTCAATTCCTAATTCTCTCTAAATTCTCTTTATGAATCCTTCATAATTGTTAGAGGTGGATTAAAACACAAAACATAGCATAATAGAGATGAATTATAGTATGTTGCTTCCTCTTTAACATCCCCATTGTATTTTTAACACTCTCCATATGGCTCCCCATCACTTGGTTATAAAACCTTTGTTACCGGTGATGATCCTATAGCCCCTCTCCATGATTAAGGTGTATTAAGGTTTGTTAGCTTCACACTTTTCAACTCGTCCTTTTCAACCATTTTAGTCAATGATGTTCTCACACTTCAC
>JBDJHY010180723.1:0-12091 GCA_039654485.1 Withania somnifera
AATGACATGTTTTGGTCAATTACAATTAACTTGACTTACTCTCTAGAACTATAAATAGGAGAGTTATATAACAATTTGGGGATATTCAGCAAGCATCGGAAAAAGCCATAACATTAACTATATAGTTCATCAAAGGAGTGGTCAACAGAGTTCTTCTCGGAGAACAACCCAAAACAATGAAGTGCTACCTGATGTTTTTGGAGATCAAAAACATCTCAGAAAGTATGAGTCATCTTACATTAGAGAAAATATGCTACTGACATCCCTTACATCATGGAGAAATCTCACGACACAAGAATCAAGAGAACAACAAATTTGTACTCACAGGATTAATCAATAAAATTACTTATTTTATATTTTACTTTTAGTTGTAGTTAAATTTTTTACACTTTTAAAAATTTATTGTGGATAAGTTTTGGCATGCCCAGTAGGATCAATTCTGCTTTTCATTTCTTTCTCCCTACAAATTAAAAAAAGCTACAAATTCAACTATTGTAATGACCAATGATGTTTCATGCAATGACTCTGCTGCTATCGCATCTGCTAATCTTAGCCATATTGGCGCAATCTCGCAACAGACATTCAATACTAGTAACTTGGATGGATCTAAATACTTCACTTCTTTTGATATGAAAAATAAGAGTAAGTCTTAGATGACGGTTGAAACTACAATTTCTTGGAGAGATATTGTATCCTTATTATTTGATGAACTTTCTCAAATCGTCTTCAACTTTGACGAATCTGAGGATTCAATGAATTCCCAAAATTCAATGAAAGTTAATGACATATGATTGATATAATTGACATGAATGAGAAGTTCACAATGATTGAGTAAACTATTGAAGCCTTAAAGAAGTTTGTTGATGAACAAAATCTTCAAATCGCCAAACTCATGAGTAAGTTAGATCTCTACAATTATGGAGATCAAGTCACAAGCTAACATTTTAAGAAAAAGGTTAAATTGAATCTCCTATCAAGCCAATTAACTCTAAATGCAAAAGCAATTTTCTTCAGTAGCCACTCTAACGGTTCAACAACTACAAGAAATGATTGTAGATTCCATTAAAGCACAATATGATGGTCCACCATAAAGTTCGTTGGGTTACTCAAAATTATATTCTAAGGGAATTGAGAGCTTATTTATGCCAACTGAATATCAGCCACCAAACTTGTAAAAATTTGATAGAAAAAAAATCTTAGGCAACACAGTGACCATTTTATTGAAACTCGTAGAAGTTCTGATACACGTAGTGATCATCTTGTTAAGAAGTTTGTTCGTTAGTTAAAAAGTAATGCCTTTGATTGGTATAGTGACTTAGAGCCTGAGTCAATTAATTATTAGGAGGAACTTAAAAGTCAATTACTTAATCATTTGTACAACATCCATTGTATGATGAGCATAATGGAGTGGATAAAAAAAAAAAAAGTAAAGATGGGCTCGTAATAAACTATATAAATTGTTGGTGAACACTGAGCTTATATTTTAAGGCTCAACTTTCTAGAACTTCTACGGTTGAAATTTATATCCAAAGGATCCATTAGAGTCTTGTCTAATCCTTCGAGGAATTAAGCCTCAAAATTTTGAAGAATTAGCTATACACGCTCATGACATGGAGTTGAGAATTATAACTCATGGAAATGTATCACCTATCTTTGATCCAAGGAAAATAGCTATAAAATTCAAGGATTTCCAGAATATCAGACTAAGAAATCCATGGAGGTAATTGTGACTTCTACTGATGCCTCTATAAGACAAAGACTCAAAGATAATTGTAAATTAATAAAAAAAAATTATAAAGTGAACCAACCTTGAAGGAGTTACTAGAAAAGGTGTATTCTTTTTCCGACTCCGACGTTCCTGCAATTCTTAGTGAGTTTGTAGCCAAGGAAGTCACTGAACTTACTAAGTCAAAGAGACCCGAAGAATCCAACTGTCATACCCTGATCCTACACCCTAGAAGGAATACAATGCTAAGGATAACAAGTGATCCTAAGATAATCCTTAGTTCATGCATGCTTTATGAATCATGAAATAAGCATGATGTGGAAGCATAATGAAATTATTTCTTAAATAAATAAATAAAAATTAATTAACTACCAAAGTTGGACCCAATATGACTAAGCTGAATTCTATGACTGTTGTCTGAAAACCTCTAACATAATATTTGAGGAGTTGCTAGGACAGATCCCTAGTTAATCTAAATTAAATAATAACTAAAAAATATAAATAAATCATTTGAATAAAACTCATGAAAATATGTATCCTCAAAATATAAGGACTCACCACTGGCTAATAAGCATAAACTATCAAATGTCGGGTAGCTAAGACTGATCTCGAACAATTGAAGATACAATCACGAAAGTATGCAGTGAAAATGCAATCAACATGACGCATTATAATATAATAATACATTGTAAATAACTAAATATAAAGCTAGGAACTGAAATCACGTGTAATATCATAAGGCTGGAGAACTGCTCAAATCCTAATAAACGAGGTCTAACTGATAATCTATAACTAAAGTCATATGAAGTCATAATATCTAAATTGCATGTTGGAGTCATGATTATTGAACTGTACAATGAAGATTTATATCATGATAATATGATGCATTTCAAATAGGAATGAATTGAGAGATTTTGTTAACCGATATATGTCATATGAGCACATGACATCCAACGTACTGATCTACGCTGGGAGAGCTCCTTTATATCTTCTAGGGTACAGAAGTTACATAAACATGAGGTGTTCAATCATAAATGTCACTTGGACAAACCACTTAGGTAAAACCACATGGATAATTATTTAACCTATCTAGAAAACATAGTTTGAGAATCAATCCTCTCAGTATTAGGTAATCCTCCCAAATAAGTCATGCATGTACACTTAGGCTCATAAACTAAAACGAGTACCTGTTTAACTAAAATATTCGGGGTTATGCTAGTTATGCCCGTGTAATCTGAAAACTATATTATTTTGCATGTTCATGAATTCATGTCAAAATCATGTTAATTCATATTTCTTGTAGATAATCTTTTCATAAGAAAACATAAGAATTTATGGTTTTAACTTGTTATAATATTATGTAAATTGAGAAAAATTACAACATCCATAATATTAAAAACCTACTTTAGGGAAACTTGATCATGATCATGAAAATTATGATTTTCATTTAAATCATGCATAGTATACTAAAAGTACACCAAATATTTCAAAGGGATGAGAAAAAGGTAACTATCACAATAGTAGTCCAGGTGCTTCTCCTCCGGCAATAAGGCACCTGAAGCAGGACCCATAGAGGACTCAAACCATATACCACTACTTCCCCATATACCCCTCTCTCAGGCTACGTGTCATGTCCTAAGAATAGTGACTCAAGTCAGTAAGGCCCATGGAGGGACTCAAACCCGTATGCAAACCTCGTAACTAGCCCACTAATGGTATAGTCATCAGGGAAGAAATGCTAAGACTCAGGCTTAACCCGTATATCATATCCCAGCGGAATTCAAGTCCAGCAAAATAGGAAAATTAGAACCGCAGTGAAATCCAACAACTACCATGTAGGAAATACCCAGAAATCAGAGTGCCAGTGAGAAAATAAACCAGGTAGTACGAGCAAATAGCTCCATACATCTACCACAGTCGTGGATACATATAATGTATAAGAAATTAGTTGCCAGTTATTACTGTCAGAATAAAATTATCATTAGACAAGTAATGTATGCTGACAACACAGAGCCAATCAGTAGAATAAACTAGTCTAAGGCTGCTAACTGGAATCCATAGAATGGATGCCAAGACCTAGTCATAAGGTACATCCTTTCCTAGCCCAACTACGGTCCTAAGATATGAGTAATCACACCAAAGATGTCATAACTTCCCAGAGGGTGCTCATTAAGGGACAAGTATAGACCCATAAAAGGGAAGACATGGATCTATCACAACTCATTCCAAGCTCACTCTCGGGATCGAACTAGGATAAGGAACATTTTCATCACACAAGGATGCTAACTATCCAACAAAGCCGTGTCTGGATGAGTATAATATCATATTACAAGACTTCTGACTACCCATAAAAACCGTATTCGGTTGGGTACAATATCATTAGCACAGGGTCTAATCATACCAACCCCTTAGGTAGGACACAGAACAATCAGCGTACCTTCATCTTCTCTAAAGCCACCATCCTAAACTAGGGGATAGATAATAAGCTCTAACTACTAGTATAATCCACTTTCCACCCTTACTACATTCATGAGTTAGCATATATACAATACGCACCAATAGTTATACTCTTATCAGAGTCATACTATGTTCCAAAGTCGGCGGCAAACATGCGAGTAGGGAAATATAGTTCCAGGATAAGTAACTAAGACACAAGCCAACTGAGTAGGCCATAGGCTGTATGAATAAAGACAATGGGGCTCCAACAAGTAGTTCCCGCCCCGAGCTGGCACTTTACTATACATATACTATACTAATACGTAGTTTGAAAATATTAGACCATAGTCGACCTGGACTCCGCGATATCCTCAAGAAGCATGCCCAAATATCAAAAGAATCACATACAAAGCTTGAATTTTTGTGAGGCTAGGAAAAACATAACCCACGTGTCAAGACGAGTAAAAAAGATCCATATTGTTATATAAATAGTAGGTCCAAAATCAAAACTAAAAATGGATCCATAAACCCTAATAGCTCAAAAAAATATTTATACCAACACGTAGAGCACAAATCATACATTATATGGTAAAAAATAGGGCTTAATTAACGGTATAAATTGAAGGTGTAAGTCGGAAAAGTTTATAAATGATAGCAAACTTTAAAACTAAAGAAAAACCAAAAAGTTACCCGGTAATGATCGTAGAACCACCGCAATGATTTTCTATGGATTAAAACCATAAGAAGGGCCTTCAAATGATCTTAGTTATGGGTATAATCGACTAACAACATCACGAAAAGGAAACCAATACTAACCGGCTAGCCTACAATATCAGGTACCACAAATGACAGCTGACCTTGATTGTAAAGCTGACCCTACTCTAGGCCTGGAACTGAAACCAAATTGGCTATCTGGACATCAATCATTGCTATCAATCCACCAACCTAAAATCAATCGGGAATCAACCAGAAAAGAAATCTAAAATACCAGGAAATGATCACCCCAAGGTACTCTGTCATTCTACTCACTCATTTGACAATAAGCTCAGGTCACGCCTGTAAACTCAGCTGCCATTGTCTCATATCAAAATGGTCCAACACCAAGTAATTGCGCTATCAAAAATCCAAATAACCAAAACCAGTAATTATCATAAACCAAGAACAGGGATTAACTTTAACTACTCGTAACCTTCTAAAGTTAAGGTCCTGGTAGAAGTGGCGACCATTCTCAAGAACGAAAATTCCCCTAATTCAGAGCCTGAAAGCCTCATGACTTCTATACAAAGAACATAATCACAAACAGGATCACAACTTGGTATAACTCACTAGTTAAAATACAAGAAATTGCAGTAGAAACCAACCCAATATCCACACACAGGGATTAAACCTGCATGGTCGCATCAACTAACTAAGACATGAAAAGAATCACATAACTGGGGTGTACAAAATCCTCTGGAATATCACAACCTAAATCCACCACTAAAGGAGCATAGTCACCTACTTGAATAGTTATATGCCTATGGGTACAAAGATTAACCATAAGCAAATATGACCAAGGGAACCCAAGAGATAATAACCAACTCCATTTAAACCTTACATAGGCTAAGGATAAAGATAACGTTTTGGCAATCAATCGGGAACCGAAGATAATGAAAAAAAAAGAGAGAGTCATTTATTCACAAAAATGAGTTTCTCTGGATCTCTAGAACCAACCAATGGAATTCGTGGATAGCGCGGGTCACAACCTAGATTTACCAAAAAACTCGCAATCGGGCAAGATCACCATAGGACAATAGGGTATCTAGCCGGAAGAATGAAGACACTGCGAATCCACAATGCTAATAAGCACCCTAAGGGACTAAATGCCTGACTTAGAAGTAAGATAGATCTCAATATGTAAGGGACTAAGGACCCCTTTCAACCTTCCAAGATACAACGGTCACGGCTAAGGTATAATCACAATATAACACTCCCATATCCAGGGAGAATAGGGTAACCTGCCCATGCCCGAAAAAATCACTAAGGCCACCTATCAACAAATGGCCCAACTCTAATATCTCACAACATCTGCAAGATAAACTTTCCAAACAACTCAAATCCCTCACTAGGATCCACCACTAAAAAGTTTCCTCCTCACACACGGGAAGCAAAACAACCCTACAAACAATATCCAACACTCAAGCTAGGACAAGGTATGGGTGCTCACTAAAGAGATAATGAAAAATCCTACAATCTAATCAACCCCCAACAACTACAACAAGCAATATAAAGTATGTACAATAGAAATCCAACAAACTACAACAACTCAAAAAACTCCCAAGAATCATATTAAGTATCATATAAATATCCCAGACTAGTAATTCGATCAAGTATCAAGTTACAACTCCATAGATGATCATCGAAATCATAAGGAAATCAATCAAGTCATCTCATATCTTAAGATAAACAAGTCATCAAGTGCATTATAACTATGCAATGCAATGTATAATCAAAGTAATACATGTCTATCATATCAGTACACACCTACTACCTATCTGAGGTTAGTCAGGACAAATGGAGGGACTCGCAAGGCTAGTAACTCATCCAAAACCATTTTCGTTGGCACCGTATATCACTATTCGAAACCATTTTCCTTTGGCCTTCACTACCCAAAACCATTTCCCTTAGGTTTTATCATATCACTAGTCAGAATCATTTTCCTTTGTATTTCACTTGATTTAAGACCATACATCAATTTTCATTTTCAAATATCATCAGATAATCATGTATAAAATGCAATAATAGAAAAGTGACAAATTCAAATCACAATAAAATAACGGAAGCCTCATATGGGCCACCACAAGTGAATTATCATCTCAAGTAAATTTAGCCTCCACACTGCATCATAAATATTTAATCATTTCAATATTAATGATGCTCCATAGAGTATTGCAATAACATATCATTTCACTACAAATAATCCTTCGCAGGGCCTCACAATATGATATTATTTCAATAAGATTAAGCCATCATGAGATATCAAAATATAATATAAAGTTCAATACAATTAAGTCATCACAAGGCATCATAATATTATATCAAGTTCAATACAATCAAGCCATCACAATATAATATCATGTTCTTAATTTACAATCAATGTGCACTGGAAAAATTTCATCATATAACTTATTTTATTTTAGCCCATCATGCTAAACACAAGTACCCAGGTTAGTACTCGTCATCTTAACCATGCATACACCCCTAATAATTTCCATTACTCCCAATTACATATAACTATTACATAAACACATAAATTCTTTGTAAAAGAGTCATTCGATCTCAAATCTCCTCATATGGGAGAAAAATAGTCAAGCAATATCCTTGCTCTTTGGTAGAGCCTCCAAACTTACAAAATTTGATGAAATACAAATTATCCAAAAGAAAATAAAATAATAAATACTCATATTGCCATGTTTATATATGGATCCAAAAAGTCAACCAAAATCCCAAATCAAATCTGGCTATTTTCTTTCAAAAACAATTTACCCATGCTTTTGGAAAGTTTAAACTATGAAATTTCATCAATAACCCACTTCAATCCGACCTTTAAAACCTCAAAACATATTTTTCTAGTCTTAGGTCAAAAACTCTCAAAATAATTTTTCAAAATAATAAGATATTATAGGTAAATTCATGAATAACTTACTAAAAATAATAAATTCTCGAAGTCTGACACTTACCCAGTAAGGAAATCTTTGAAGCCCTTGCTCAACTTTTCACAAATGGCCTTACAATCTCTCAAAAGAATTTTCTCAAAGTTGAAATTTTCAAATGAGGAAGAAATATCATAAAATGCCTTTAATGAAACTAGAAAATCGTGAAATGCCAAAATTATCCTTTATTTAAAACACCTCAAAAAATTTGGACAGGGACCATGAGACACCCCACGACTCATGGTTCCCACATCATAGGTCATGGACCCAAGTCGTGAACGAAACAATAAAATCAAAAAGTAACCCTCATTCCACGGGTCGACAACACGACCTATAGAATTAACTCCAACGATCGTACTGTTGACTCGCGGTATGAGTCAACATAAAACACATTTATAGTACTCCACCCCATGAGTTGACATCACAATCACGGGATCAATCCCATGATTTATGTCGGTAACTCGTAAGGTGAGTTCTGGATTCCCAAATCCTAAGTCACTTTCCATGACAGGTTCCACAACTTATGGAGTCTATTTCACTGGTCGTTGAATTCAACTTACGTATCACTGCACCAGAAAATCATATTTTAACTCAAAATGAACATTTATATTCATTCTAAAGCCCGTAAATACAAATCACACATGCACATAGGTTAATTTTGATGTTTCAAACTCAATGAAAATGTAAATATGAATACGAGATCTTCTTGACCCGATGTCCATTAATGATAAAATTTCTCAATTTAGTCCTTCAAATCACCCCATTTAATGCTAAATCTCACATCGCAGACCTCGAAAACTCAAAGTAGTCCTTTCAACAGGTCAAATAAGACATAGTATGAATGCACAGAAGGATAGAATCGTCAGTAGACATGAAAAAAATCAAAATAACTGAGAGGGTCATTATAAGTTGGCTCATCAATTGAAAAACTATCATATTGAAGGAGATTTTCTTTAGTGAAGATTTTGATTCTTAGATATCAAAGAAAAATTAATTTTAAATCAAAGTTTAGAATCAAATTTTGTAGAGGTCTTTCAATATTTACCAACGTGCAATGGTAAAATCACGAGCACAAAAATAATCATGTTGGTCATTTGTTATGGTTATTTTTTTTATGTTCATATAGTTCAAAATAACATGAAATTTGTATCTTGATTGTGGAGGATAAATCAAGAAGACTACAAAAAAAAAAAATTATTTATTACTTTGCTGAAATTTTTGACGGTGTGAAATTACACAATAGAAATTTATGATTAAATGACTCTTAAGTAGTGGTCTAACAAAAGAGATCCCACAAGAATAAGTATTTTTTAAGTTACAAAAATGATACATATTCATGAATACTTGAAGTCTCGCCATCAAGTTTCAACAACCCTACACCTCGACTAGACTCGAAGTAGAGGACATTTGTAGACATATAAATTTTATTAAATAAAATTTAAAAATTTAAACTAAATTTATATTTATTTTGCATTGAATAATTAATTTAGACTTTACAAATTAATAATTCTATTTTTATAAATTTAAGTTCAAGATCCACTATACCTTGAACCAACTCATGCCATGTGCCAAGGAGACGTGAAATTCCCGTCAAACTAAGACCAGTAAAATAAAACTACATATCAAAATGATTTCGCAATTCCAGTCAAATTCAAGAGCCAACTAAAATCTACCAAGTGTCAATATAACATATTTTGGCCAAGCACAAGCAACATGGTATACTCCCTACAACTATAAGTAGAAAAATTACATAATATTTTGAAGACATTCATCAAGCTTTGAATATCAACTATATAGTTCATCAAAGGAGTGATCACCAGAGTTTTTTCTGGAGATCAATTAAAATAGACTAAGTGGTGTAAATCATCTTACATTCAAAAAATACACTACTAACGACTCTCGAATTATGAAGAAATTTTAGCAGAGAAGAATCAAGAGAACAACAACATTATACTCACAAGATTCTTTTATAAATATTAATTTTTTATTTATTTTTATTGCAGTTAATTTTCTTACACTTTTACAAGTTTACTGCAAAATTCATATATAAGGTCAATTAACCAAAAGTCTGTCATATCATAAAGTCTTTCTTTTTAAGAGTTTTTTGCTTTATTTCAGATTTATTGTTTAATATACAAAATTATTACCTTCATATGGTGCCCTAATTATTTTGAATTCCAACAAGCCCAATATAATAATTAGACATCAAATAAAAAATAAAAAGGTTACACCGGTTTAAAGAAGCATTAGATTGCATTTCTAAAATACATTCGTGTTTGTTTTTATCAGTTTCAGGATCTCAATATGAATTGCAAGTATAATATTTTACTGCGTTAGACCAGCCTGCATCATTCCACTGTTTTAAAGGTAAATTTACCAGGTATAATAAACATAAGATCTTAATTATGACGCGTAACAATAGTTACAAAAATTACCATTCTTAGCAATTGTAACATTATTTCCAGTGGGTTCACTTGTTTTCCTCTAAATTTTCTTCACTTCTATACATCATTTGCATTTTAAGTTTTACCTCTGTTTTACGTTTTCAAATTTTTGCTATTATAATTTTTTTCGTATTCAATACGATTTCAATTAACTTCCTTTAATAGGATGGAGGTATGCTTAACAAACATCATTATAGACTAGAAGTTTACTTTAATGACAGAAAAATACTAATTTTGTATTATTTTTTTATAGGTTATTTGAGAAAGATAATGTTGATGAAGAAGTAAAGATATATATCATTGTCTAGATAAATGTTTGATTATTTTTAGTCAACTGTATCATACTTTTAATTTACTTTCATGATTTAGATTAATTTGTATCTTTATTAATACAGGTATTTAATTCTACAGTCTTAACAGTTAGCCCATCGTGTATTTATATTTTTTTATTTGTAGGTCCTTTGTGATTGTGTATAATTTTATTTGTAGGTAATTTAGTGATTATCAGTTACTTCATATTTTGATTGTGAATTGTTTAATGTTTTCTTTTATATAAATGTGTTTTAATCCCTTTGTATATGTGTGTGTGTTGCGGGCCTATTAGTTTATACATTGGTATCCTTCTTGTGAAAGATGTCCCGTCATTTGTGTAGTTTCATATTCTATACAATTATGATTTAATTTTTATTTGTATCAAATGTATTTCTGGTGATGAAATAATCAGGCAATTATGCCTTGTTTTTTCTTAAAAGTGATTTTTAAATTTTGAATTTGCGTGATAAATTTTTTTCTTCTAAGAATTCTGTTCCTTAATAATTTTTCAAAATTTGAAAGAAATATTTTTTTATTTGAAAATGTGTTATTTGAGTTTCTTATTTGATAATAGAATATTCAATGCAGATTACATGCCTCATTTTAGGCTGCAACAAAGATCCTTCTCATTTTTAACTGATTCAGTTATCTGAAATTTACTCCCCTGTCTCTAATTATGTTTGTATTTCTTTAATTACAGTGCGAGAATTAATTTTTTATTTTCAAAATTTATTTCTAGGCGAAATAATTACATAAATGACGATATGATCTCTTTATTTGTCGGTTTTGTATTTTCTATTTCTGAATTTTTTTCTATTTTAAATGAGATACAATATATAATTATTTTATTTTAAAATGCCACTATTATATGCATCGTTAAATATCTCTAAATATAAGTTGGTATTTAGGAAAGGAGATGATCAATAACATGTTATAAGATCTTACATACGAAATAAAATCTAAATTGAACAAGATTTATTTTGAATTGTCTAGCTAGTTCCTTTTAATTACATGTGGTTTGTCTTGCATGTGACGGATCTTCACTATATATAATTGGAACAAAAAAAAAAAAAGAAAAAAAAAAAAAGAAAAAAAGAAAGACTCGTCAGTAAAATAAGCTACGCATACAATTTTTTATTATATTATATGAGTCACAAACCACAAAAAAAAAAAAAAGAAAAGAAAAGAAAATTCTTCTACAGGGAGTTCCGTGCAATTATTTCAGTTTTGACGTATCTAAAAACAAAATTTACTGGCTGAAACTATTATGAAGCTAACGTGCCAGATTTTACTACAACATTGTTACTCCTTATAATATTGTTTCCATTCAAAGTCACACTTCTCCATTATATTAAAAATAAATTTTTATTTTTACCTATTCATTTAAACATATCAAGAAAGAAAAATATTATTTACCATTATTTTTAATATAGTAAAATTTGTAGGTAAGTCATGAACACGCATTACGATCTTTGCTTTGG
>JBDJHY010180733.1:0-12408 GCA_039654485.1 Withania somnifera
CTTGGGCGTATTCCGTTGATTCCTTACTTCTTTACCATTTCTTTTCATCTTATTCATCATGAATTGTAGTAGTCCTCCGCTTCGTCTACGGACTACGGGGTTTGGTTTTCCTACTGGTGGTATAGTAGGTGCCATCATGATCCAAGAAATTGGGTCGTGACATGGTATGTCTTCAATGCATGATTAATGTGTGAAAAATCAAGATGAACTAACTAGTGAAATTAATAGGTTGAAAAATGAATTCTCTCATACTATCAATAAATTCACTAAAGGAAAAGAAAAATTTGAAGAAATGTTGTCACCTCAAAATCATTCAATGTGCAAATTTGGTCTTGGTTATGATCCTTTGAAAAAGGTTCTTCTCTAATGACCAAATTTGTGAAAAGTAAAAATGACAATTTTTCGTGCTTATATGATTTGCCCACGTGTTCTAAATGCACTAAATGCTTAAAAGATGGTCATAATACTTTACATTGTAAATCCATTATAAGAACCATCAAGGGTAAGAAAGTTTGGGTTGTGAAAGGAACCAAACTTCCTAACATAGTGCATATGGCTAACAACAAAGGACATAAAGTTTCTTGGGTACCTACAAAAAGAAAAGGATTTGATTTTACAGGTACAAGCAAGATTGTGTGTCCAAACTTGCATATGAACAGATGATGCAAAAGGCACATGAGCAGTGACCAAGGTTGGGTCACAGTTCGCACTACTTGATCAATGTAAGTATGATTATGCTCATTGCAATTTTGTTTTGATTGATGTGTTTGATATGTTTTCTACTTGCATACATCATTCATTCATACATATTCATGAAAATTATCCAATGATAATCGTTTGAGGTTAAAATGATATGTGAAATGTCTTAAAGGCCAAAACAGAGGATTTTTGGTTCTGAAAACCAAAGTAGTCGACTACTTGTTGTAACTAGTCGACTAAACTGGAGAAATTATAATTATTGGTTTCTGGAAATCAAACTAGTCGACTAGTTTGTCAAAGTAGTCGACTAAACTGGGCAAAATTTTAACTTTTGGTTTCTGGAATTCAAATTAGTCGACCAGTGTGGACTATTAGTCAACTAATTTGGAAAAATGTCAATTTTTGGATTCTGGAATACAAATTAGTCGACCAGTGTGGACTGTCAGTCGACTAATCTGGCAAATTTTGCTGTAAAAATCCGAAATTCACTTATTTCCAAAATACCTCATGTGTGAATCAAAAATCATTTCAAATGGATCATTCTTCACACATCTAAATGATTATTTCATCTTAAAATCAATCTTTCAAACAAATCATTGCTCAAAATACAAAATGAAAGAGGTTTTCAAAATTGTGAAAAATGAAGAAATAAGCGAAATCCAATTTTTGGGTCAAACCTTCCCCATCTCACAAATCGTTGATATAATCTTATGATGGTTATCTATTTGGATCAACATTTATCATTCTTCATTCATAATTCATTATTCCTTGAAAATGTGATGAATATGCTATTTTTGGTTAATGCTTGAATATCATGCCTAGTTTCTCACTCATGAAGAACATATGCTAAGTGCATTACTTGACATTAATGATATACATTGCTTCGTAATTGACCATTGACTCATTATATGCATATTGTTGGTTAATGACATTGAGCATATTGAACAATATGATGATATTGTAAAAATGATGCTTCTTTACGAAATGACCAACAAATTGACAAAATGGCAACTTTAGGTATCATGCTATAAAATTTGTTTCATATTGCCTATAAGTGTTTTTAAATCTCCACTTAGGGGGAGAAACATGAATTTGAATATTCATGATTTGATATGGCCTATTTAATGTCCTATATGCTCTTAAATGGTATCATTTTGGTATCAATATGATTGGTGGTTAATGATAAATAACTTCATGCTTTAACATAATTGATATCCATAAAGATTGATAATTGGCTTTGTGAATGTCAAAATGGGATAATTATATGATTTGTATTGAATCCCATTTCATTCCAAACATGCTTATGGATGATTGCCAAACCTCTTCATGCTTTAACATTATTGATATCTATTTTGATTGATGCTTGAAATTGCATGCTTATGATATAAATCCGTCAATGATGATATTTGATTAACCTTGTTCTTGAATTTCCCTCAATGCCATCATTATACATGATGTTAACTATTTGGTGTTAACAAATAAGGGAACAAAGTATAAGAATGACAAGGAGAAAATTGAATTGCATTTTATTGAATTGAATTGAAATGTATTTACTATTATTAATTGATATGAATAGATTGATGACAAAAAGGGAAGATGAGATATAACAGAAATATTTATTAAAAGCTTTTGATAAAAAGAAGATATAAGGGAGAGAGATTGAAAAGAAAGATTTATCTTGATTTAGAAAGAAGATATAAGGAGACTTGTATGATAGACAAAAAGGGGGAAAGAAAATCCCTTAACATGAATTGCAATATTGCTTGAACATGCTTGACTGGTATCATGCTTGAATTACACTTGAATTGATATTGATTGGTATCATGCTTTGATTGTTATATGTTTGATGTGATTTACAAAGGGGGAGAAAATTTCCTTTAATATGTGTTTTGATTGAATTGTACTAACCCAACGACAAGGATGAAATCCTTGATCGAATTTCTTTTTGACTTGGATGCAAGGTCTTAGGGGGAGACATTAAATCTTTCCTTAAGTTTTTGTCATCATCAAAAAGGGAGAGATTTTTGGACCAAGGTTGGTTCATGAGAATTGTCCCTTCGTGTTTTGATTGATGACCAAACTATTAAGTCGAGATCTGATGTTAATGGAACTCCCATCAATTCAAGAATATGTTCGTAAACATATTCACAAGTCAAAGAAACCATCCAGGGCTAAACCGACTAACTTTGGAGCATTTCGAGTGACCAAAGTGCAAAATATGCAAAGGAGAAGAAGTAAACTAGTCGACTAATGGGAGAAAGTAGTCGACTAATTTTGAGCCAAACTAGTCGACTAATTTGAGGAATTAGTTGACTAATTCAAGTTCCAGTGAGCTACTGGAAAATGCACAATTCGACCAAAAGTGAAGACTAGTCAACTAAAAGAATGCAAGACAAGTATTAGCTACTGGAAAGAAAACTAGTCGACTAACACAAGAAGGCTAGTCGACTAAAAGGCAAAGTAGTTGACCAACAAGAAGGGCTAGTCGACTAATAAGAGAAAAACAAGAAACTAGTCGACTAATGAAGTGGCTAGTGGACTAATCTACTTGACAGAAGCAACAAATACAGTTGGTGAAGCAGCAAAACGGCTATAAAACGGTCATAAACGGCTATATCAACCAATTAGCTATAAATACACCTTGGAGGTGTATTTACTGATGATGGAACACCAAGAGAAAAACACTACAATAATATTCATCAATTCTATCTCAAAATCAAGTGTTCATCACAAAGAAAGAGTACAAAGTTCTTGAGCTTATACTTTTTTTCCAAATCTTTGTACCATTTTTTTAAATCTTGTATTTGGTTAATGTGTAAGAGTTCTCACTTACCATGAAAGTGATGGTAGGGGGTTGGGGAGCAACTCCATTGTAAGGTTAATTCATGAGCCAGAAATCAAGAAACTTTGTAAAGGGTATCTTGAGCCAAAATTCAAGAAACGTAAAGGGTATCTTGAGTCAAAATTCAAGAAATGTTGTAAGAGTTCTCACTGAACTATAAAGTGAATTGTGGTAGTGGAAAAGCCTAAGTTGGTGAACTTAGGTAGTGGATGTAGGCATGTGTTGGCCGAACCACTCTAAATCCTTGTGTCATTTACAGCTTTTTTCTTAGCCACTTAAATTTCACAAAAAGTTTTGAAATTCCTAGCACACTATTCAACCCCCCCCCCCTTCTAGTGTGTTGTGCACTCGTAAAATATCTAACATATTATTTATTGGATGTAGTTTATGGTTTAAATGGAATTTAGAATACTTTTAATTTTATTTATGTTCCTAAATTAGATGATATTTTATTGATCTTTTGACATACTTGTGGTTGATGAATTATGTTTTGTCAATGCTTGAAAGAAGAGTCATTAATTGTTGAGTTCATACAAACTGTGAAAAAACATGATTGTGAAGTGTACTTGTAAAAATGAGATTCAATTGATATATATCCTAAGATACAGTAAAAGTGGAATTAAAACTGATACAATCATTATGAATCCACCTTAAGGAGTTTTTTTTTCCTCAGATTTTCTATCTTGTAGTTTTTTTTATATATATAAAAGTTTGCATTGCCAAGTATGTCTCTTTTATATCTTCCACACAATTTAAGTTGTTTAATATTAGCTAAATTTCAAGCCAAGGGTTTGATCTGGTCTCCTTGTAGTTTTAAGTACCATGGTATAGACACAGGGCATGACACTTATCCAAGAGTTAGTGGAGGTCTTATGTTAATTCTAGACCAGCCGATTCTTCTCCTATACTTAAGTGTAGTACATATATACTTTATTTATTCCCCAAAGCATGAGAGATTAGTGTAGGAACTAGTTTGACCACTTGGTATAGGATGGGTTCTCAATGATGGAGTAAAGACCAGATTTCATGCATTGTCTCATCAAGCTTAGTGATTTTCTAGATGAGATAGAGTAGATCCATAAGCTTGTGCAGGTACCATTTATTGGATAGTATTTCAGGTGGTTTTATCTAGGGCTTCTTTTTAGAAAGTGGTCGACGAGGCCAAGGAGTTTAAGATTTTGTGGTATGAAGAGTTTGTGGATTTGAGGGACAACAAGCTCCACACTCTGGTTAATTTTGTAGAGATAGTGGTTCTTTCGAAAGGTATTCCTACTCGGTGTAGCTGACCAACTCATGTTTCTAAGGTGGATATTTTGGATGTCTTTAAGTATGAGTCGGTCTTCTCATGTGTATTCTTAGAGACCTTTAGGTTAGAGTTTCCATAATCATTCTTAGAGGTTTTTATACCATGGTAGAAATTCATTCTCTTCGGATTTTTCTCAATAAATAGTAGCTCTTATATCTTATTTTGATTGAGGTGATACGGGTTATATAAAGAGGGGTTGTCTGAGAATGAGGGTGAGAGGGTAGAATGGGAATCTCAGATCCCAAGAGGGATAGCAACATCATGGACTATGGGGCATAGTGGATCACAAACTATAACATGTATGGCACATATAGGTAGAGTAGTTTTTAGAGGGTTGACTCAAATAGGTGGTGATCGAGCTTAATTTTATGCATTTCTAGGTAGACCTCGGGTAGAGGCCTTCAATATTGTTATAACATGTGTTATTCATGTATTCCATCGACCTCCTTATACTGTATCATATGTGTCTTCATATTTCTCTTTGTGTCTTGATATGATATAGTGAATTTTTTGTTCCTGTATGAGTTTCTAATATTTTGGCCAGTTCTTTAGTGGGTGGATCGAGTGTACCAATCTTGTGTTGTGTCCTTTTTAGGGTATAACTTGCGGGTGGACTTGATTATCTATGATATGGTGTATTTTGATATAATTTTGGGTATGAAATATCTTTCTCCTTATTATATGGTCTGGAATTTAATGCAAAAACTATTATTTTAGTTAGGTCTCGTGCCCCGTGGTTGGAGTAGAAAGATACTAGGGGGCATATCTGAAGAAGTTGATTTTATTTCTGAAGGCTCAGAGATTAGTTGAGAATGTTTGTCTCTCTTATATGTATTTTATTTGTGATACTAATGCTACACTCCTTCCTTGGAATTAGTACTGGTAATAAGAGTGTTCTTAGATATGTTTCTAGTAGATTTTTCGAGCAACCTACTAGATAAGGATATTGATTTTCGCACTGATTTGGATCTAATCACTCAACTCGTTTCTATTCGTCTTTATAGAATGGCTTTGATAGAGTTGAAAGATTAATTGCAGGACTTGTTGAGAAGGATTAATTAAAGCTAGTATTTCACTTTGGGGTGTCCTATATGTTTTTTGTGTGTGAAGAAAAAGATAGATATATGTGGATGTACATTGACTACAGACAGTTGAGTAAAGTGACCACTAAGAACAAGTGTTTGATTCTATGCATTGATGATTTATTTGATTAGTTTCAGGATGTTTTAGTTTTTTTAGAGATTGATTTGAGGTTGGGTTATCATTAGTTGAGGATTAGGTCCATGAATATCCCTAATACATCTTATAAGACTTGAAACTGACATTGTAAGTTTCTAGTTATATTCTTATGGAGTTGATAAATGTGGTATTTTGAACCCTATTTGGATTATCTTGTTATTGTCTTTATTGATGATATCTTGTGTATGCAAAGAGTGAAGAGGATCATGGACAATATTTGAAAATTGTACTTCAGAATTTGAGGGATTAGAAGAGGTGTCTCAAATTTTCCAAGTATGAGTTTTGAATTAGATCGATGGCATTTTTGGGGCATATGGTGTATAAGAAAGGAATTATGATAGACCCATCTAAGACTTTAGTATTTTGAGATTGGCTAGGGCTACTTCACCTATTGAGATTAGAAGTTTTGTTGAGTTGATAAGTTACTACATGTGTTTTTAGGGCTTCTCTTCAATTACATCTTCATTGAACAAATTGATTGATAAGAATGTTAATTTTTAGTGATTCGATGAATATAAGGCATGCTCGCAAAAAACTTAAGAATTTGTTCACTTCAAATACTATTTTTACCTTACATATGAAGGGTGAAAGTTTTATTGTCTATTGTAGTGTGTTTTAGGTTCGTTTAGGTTTTGATTGAATGAAAAAACAAAAGGAAATTACATATGACTTGAGATAGTTGAAGGCTCACGAGAAGAAATACCCTATTGACAACATAGAGTTGGAGATTGTTGTGTTTTATTTGAAAATTTAGACACTTTATCTTTATGGTTCTAATGTGGGATGTTCACAAATTACCATATTCTCTAGTATATCTTCAATCAAAAGGTTTAAATTTAAGGAAGCGTAGGTGGTTACAGTTGCTAAAGGACTATGATCGACTATCTTGTATCACTAAGAAAAGGACAATATAGTGGTGGATGCCTTCAGTAGTAAGGTGGTGAGTATGGAAAGCCTTACTTTGTTGCTATAGATTTTCAGGGTTTGGCCAATTACTTATGAGGCATGATGTTTTAGAGCCCGGTAAAGTTTTTGCTTGTGTTGAGGCATAGTATCTTTTATTAGAGAAGATTAAGGATAGACAGTTTGAAGATGGAAAGTTTTATTTTACTCGGGACAAAGTATTGAAAGGTGAATCCAAGTAAGTAATTTTTTATCAAGAAGATGTTTAGAGGATTTTTTATCAAAGTAAGATGTTTTAGCTCTAAAATATGATTTAGTCTAGGGGACCTTTGGTTTGAGTCTTGAAAATTTTGCACTTTTAGATGGGATGTTATAAAGTTTAGTATAAAGTTGACTTTGGTCATTATCAGGTTAAGATGATCCTAAATCAGTAATTTGGTGATCCCATTGAGTTTGGAATATTATTTTCAATCAGATAGCATGTATGATTTGTGTTCATAAGGTTTTGAATGGATCCCACGAGTTTGTTTGTGGAAATTGAACTTGTGTTTTAGCTGCCAGTGCAGCTAATCTGGTTCCTAAAGAATTTTTCTTCAGGCTCGCGAGCTTCTCCTCACAATCCCGGAGAATAAAGAGTCTTGATCATTGCGATCGAGATGTAGGGCACGCAATCACTAAAGAGGGTTATCTGTGTCGAGTTGTTCTTTGCGTTCGTGAAGGAAACAATCACGATTGTGATGGGTCAAGTCGAATTAGCCTCACAATCGCGGGGGATCGACCATGATCGTGAATAAAAAAGTCACCTAGCTAGATTATAATATTTTATTTTTGGTCATTTCCTCCATAACTCACTTTTTGAATATTGAGAATTCATTTGAAGAGATTCAAAAGGTGATTTTTGATATTTCTTCATTGTGTAAGTTTCTAAATTAACATTTAAATATTTTTCAATGATTATTTGACGATTTTATCTTAAAATGAACAAATAAAGCTTCAATTGGTTTCTTTCCTTGTGAATAATGCTTTCCATGACTTTGATGGTTTCTTTGACTCATGTACGTACTAGTTGATAATTTTACTCTCCTTATAGATTTGAAGCTAGATTTGGGTTGAAATCATGAGATTTTGCATGTTTTAATTGTATACTGAGTTGTTCTAATAAATTTCATAATATGGCAAGAATAGAAAGATATACTTGATATTAAAATGAATTTGATCTATTCCAGAGCATTATTGAGAGTAAGTTGTTATCAAGGGATCAAAGTTTCATGCCTGCACATGTTATGCAAATAAAATGATAATAAGTGTTGATTTTCATGAAATAAGTACATGTTTGAGACTATATTAATTCTTTGGGATCGATGGTACATTCCTATTCATCATGCATTACAAATTATTGGGACCTAAGTTGCATGTTGGCATAATATATTATTCCCTTCATTCAGTTTTACTTATTGCACTTGAGCTTGGCATGCTCACTACGAAAATAATTATTATCATAATCATTTTACCACGTGAGTATACATTTTTGGATCAAAGGTGAGCATATCTTATCTATTCAAACTAAAAGTCTAATAATAGACACTAGCATTGGACCAAAAAGTAGTCCAAGCCCAAAATGGAAAGGAAACTAAATGGAAAATCATAAAGCAGGAGAAAATAAACAAAAAACAGTGAGAACCTACTAGAGTCAATCGTCTTCTCAAGCTGACACAGGATATCGCCATCGATCAAGGCTGCTGAAGATGAAAATGGGAGTTCTTGTATCATCGTAGCTCTGAGATAACATGGAGCTTGAGGACATTTTATAAAGGAATTTAAAATTCTCAGAAACACCATGAAATATACTTCAGTGAAGACTTCTTCAGCTCCATGTTTGCATGTTTAATCTTAGAGGTACGTCAATCTCTCACTCTCCTTCCCTTCTAGAGGTTTTCATTTATTGAAGGATTTACTAATGGATCTTTTCCTTTAGCAAAATAAGCTCACAAAGATCTGATAGCACTGCGAAAAAGTTTGGACCCATCAGGTCTATCCTTAACAAAAGCTCTTCAAAAATATCTAGAAACTTATGACTTTATTCTGCTGTGAATAAGTGTTGTTTATTTCTTCTATACCACTACAAGGTCTGCTTCTGTTGTGATTTTTAATTGTTGGTTTAATCTGCCACTGTGATCTATAATTTTGTGGATGTGTATGAAATCTCTATTCTGGCATTTATGAATCCTAAGATTGGGTATTTTGTTATTTTCCAACCTAATTATTGCTTTTCCTTTACATGGTACCTCTGAATATATATATATTTTAAAGTTTGTGTACCTAAAAATAGAAAATGTGGTTAGAAAAAAAATCGCCAATTTTTTTTCCTTCTTTGATTGTATGTTCAAGAACCACCACTTCACTAGACAGGATTTGTTTTATCCTTTTAACCTCCATGGAGATAGTCCAAGGAACTTCCTATTATCGTTCACCACTATCTCCTTTTGCTATGAAGTTAGTTTCTAACACTAAAGGTAGTAGATTACCATTACTACAGTACTCCAACCCTACCATCATCGCCTTAGCTTCTGCTGCCAGCACAGTACCATCTTGAATTCTTATTGATTCAACATAGACTAGATTTCCTTTCCCATTTCTGATGTATAAAACACTAGAACTTAGATTGGGATTTCCTTTACAAGATCCATCAAAATTACATCTGTAGAAATAATTACCAAGGAATTTCCATCTTATTACCTTACAAGTAAATAGTGGAATGTATGCTTAAAACATTTCAACCATCAATTGCCAGTTGTTTTGCAATGTCATTTAACCAAGGATAAATATTCACAACTAGCATATGAATATTCATGTTCACCTCTATAATCATAGCATGGGTAGACATCCTTCCTTTATAAAATTAGTGTTGGAACTTCCATATACAAAGGCTTTGATTTGGCAATACACTCTTCACTCCACCACTTGTCCAGAGTCTTTCTACTTTGATTATATAGACCCAAGATTCCAGAATCACCTTCAAAAGTCCTCCATATCTCATTAGCTTCAAGTCAAGTGATAAAGAGGTGCTCAAAAGTCTCTAATTCATTAGTATCACAGCAACACGGTGTATTTCCTCTGACACTTCAAAATTTTCATCAAAACTTCTCTAATAGGGATTGTTTTCTTTCAGAGTCCCCATAGAATAAATATATTTTAAATGGAACTCTTTTAACGTATATGTTCTTTAGTATTTGTTGATTCTCTCCTCTTTGTGTTCTAAGTTTCCACGCACTTGCTACTGAGAATCTTCCTGAGTTGTTTAGCGTCCACTATGGTTGATCCCACTCTTTTGTCTCATGAGTTGCTCCTCACACTTTATGGATATGATTTATTATCTCCCCGTTTTACATTTCTATTAGTAAAGCATCATTCCACCTGCCAGAGACATTAGCTGCTTAACCTCTTCTAGGTTATAGTTGAAATCACTAGTAACGAGAAGGTGATAGTATAGTGCTTCCAACTAGGTCTAGTTCACATCATACGCTGGAATGGCCACATTTAGGTTCCTACCACAACTCTTGATGAATGTAGTCTCTAGCTTCTAGCATATGCTTCCATACTTCAGATCCTTCCTTCCATTAAACAATTTAAGGCATATGTCTCTTACTATGCTTATTCCACATGAAGTTGGACTATAAGGACTTTTGGATCTAAATATCTACCATATATTTTCAAATAGAGCCTTTGAAATATCAAAAAAGGATCTAAAATCTACTGCACCTTATTCTTTGTGAAGACATATCTCAGACCAAGATACCCAATGCTTGTTCCTATTATGAGGATAATGTATCATACTTAGGAAGAATAATAGTTGAAAGTAAAAAAATTAGAATACTCTGTAACATATTATTAATCAGAACAGATCTCCCACCAAACGACAGTAACTTCCCTTACCAAGCCTGTCGTTTTCTCAGAACTTTCTTCATCAACTCTGAGAAATGATGCTTCCTCTTTATAGTAATGACCAATAGAACACCCTAAATACATCTAATAAAAATTTCCTCTTGTATATGCAGTAGTTTTCTTGTCAAGCTCTGGAGTTACCCACTCGGCGGGACCGACATCCTTAGCCACTAAGTTACTTAATAGCCTTGGATGGACCCTTGGCTCAATAGTCAAATCTATCACTCACCCTCAATGGAATCAATATCAAATGAATAATATAGTGGACCTAACATCAGTCAATAGATAAATGAATCAATAAACGTAAACTCAATATTCAACTCCAAGTCAACATCTGTTTAAAAGCTACAATATGCTAAATATTTAACTGCTAGGACAAGATCCCTAGCTAGTCTCAAAATAGAATAAAATAACTCTAACATCTCTGCTCTAAACAATGAATAAATAAACTCCATAGTTAGTCCTCGAAGCAATAAGGACTCCCCAAATCTTCTAGTCTCTATGAATGCAAATTCAATCAATTGTGAACGTCTGGAAGGATGGAAATATCTCTAGGAGGGTGACATGTAGCATAAGGAGTATGGATCAGCACATGAAATGTACTGATTATGTGAGCAAGTGCAATAACCTATGACAATATATTACTCATGGTTATGTAATACATGAACAATTATAATATGCTCAACTTTAATACTCAACTTAGTTAAGAAATAATATACATTTTAAAATATTAGTTTAAGAAGCTTCACTTTCAAGACTCAGCTCAATTTAGCAACATATGCAATTTAAACCAATGATAGTTCAAAATCTCAAATCAAATAAGCAATTTAACAGGTTGTAATGAAAACGGTTAAAAAACTTTAAGATGTTAAGAGAACAAGTAAACTCATTTAAATAGGTTAATTTCAATAGTTTTTAACAAAAGGTAAAGACTCAGTTAAAACATTCTTTCACTTTTTTCTTCAGAATTTTAATTCTACTTATTTTCAAGAATTTCTATAACTGTCATACCTCAGACCTTGTGTCACGATCCGAAATCTGGTCGTCATGGCACCTATCTTCGGCACTTTGATAGGTCAACAAAACTATCAATAAATCAATACTAAAGCTAAGGTAAATGCTGAATCAAATAAAAGTACGGGTCTATAAGCGGAAATCTCAACTAAAATACCAAAAACCAGGTCTCCACTGTTTACAAGCCACTATTGGATTTTATACAACAAATACATAGTATACAATGCAGTATTTATTAAGTAAAGATATCAGAAAACTAAGAAAAAATAAAAAAGTTCTTCGGTAACTGAGGATGAGACAATCAGCTACCTCCAAATGCTTCGTGAATGCCCTGAGACTAAAACTAAGAAAATGATCATGAATTCCAGGTCCCTAAACCTGCACAAGAGTGTAGAAAAACAAGGAGCGAGTACAAAACCATAGTACTCAGCAATATCCTTGGATGGTCTAACTAGAAAATAAA
>JBDJHY010180733.1:12418-32160 GCA_039654485.1 Withania somnifera
AACAATATGCATAGAATTTCAACAAGTATATGAATCATAATATTTCTACAAATACAAGTAAGAGTCTCAAATTAAGACAACAACTACTCCCAACAATCTCAAATCCTTTCTAGAAACCAGATAACCTCGAATTATCACTAAATACCAAGTAATCTCAAGTTTTCATTGAATGTCACAAAATGTCAAGTAACCATATAATCTCAAGTTATCATCGAATATGAAGTAATCTCAAATAATCAACTAATCTCAAGTTATCACGGGATGTCAAGTAATCTCAAGTAATTGGATAATATCAGGTTATCACTAAATGTCGAGTAATCTCTCAAGTCATCATCAAATATTCAGATAATCCTTAAGGAATCAATCATAATCATATAATGTCAATGAATTATTCAATGTGGACAGATAGTCAATTCCACAAATCAAATAAACTCAATGCAACATGTAAGTGGCCCAATGTATGCTTATCATATGTACACTCCTGTTGGCATATATATATATATATGTCATAAACAAGGACCCATGGGGGCTAACTAAGCCATGTAAGTCCATAATACATACTTTTTGGCATATATTTACACATAACAGTCCAGGAATCATGGAGTCTAGTGAAGTCGTGCACTACCATACCGTTGTGAACAAGTTACCACAACTCTAATATTCGAATAGTCAAATCATTAAAAGAATAGCAAAGTTGTGAATATTTTACCACAACAACAATATCAATAAGATCAAGTCATTTAATAATAATTAATTTCTTCAAGTAATTCATACGAGGTGGCTATTTCATCTCCAAATACAAGTATATTGGCCTCTCTTAGGCATTTACTATCAAGTATCTTTTTTCTATAAAAAAACTATCTTCTTGGGGAATCACAGTATTTTTTTGATTTTAAAGGTATCAATAATTCATCAAAGGACTAGTTCAAAAGTAATTATATAATTAGGCCCCAACATCGTTGCTATAATATCATTTCTAATTATATTAGACAATTTAAGAAAACTTGTAATGCTAATCAAGTGTATGGTTCAATGATTCATTTATATCATTATAGCCTCTAAATGACATCAAAGTTTCAGTTTTTAGAAGTCATTATCAAGTATTTCAATTATCAAGTTCAAGTATACAATTCAACAAAGTTCACGAAATCATATTAGCGTAAAATCCTCATTTTAACCTCGCATGTTTGATACTAGTAACAAAATTAATCCTTATAATCTTGCATTCAAATGGCTAACCCAATGTTTCGGTTTCTCCCCATTACAATTAACTAATTAGGAGTTCACACCAACTCTTCATAGAAAAATATAAAACCTCAATGTGCCTTACAGTCGAGGAAACTCTACCAATCGTGAGTTGTGCCCCTCAGTAGATCCCCCAAACGTGTGAAATCAATACATTACATAAAAGAAATAACAACAAGCAATACCATGTGTTGATATCTAACACTTTATTCAGAAAATTGCCCTAGGCCCACATTATCAAAAGACAAATTTTATAGCAAAAACGTGTTACCTAATACTTGGGGAATCTTATTATCAAGTTTTATCAAAAACTAATTCCATTTCGTGGATCAAATTCACAAATACCCATTTTTAAGTTCATGTGAAAATCCCCCTTTTGAGTTCAAAAACTTTCAATCTCTATATAAAAATCATGAATTAGATGATGGAAATCTATAAAATCGCGTTTAGAAACATTACCCGATGTTAAAATATTGAAATCCTCTTCTTTTATCTTTTCAAAATAATTGGGGAATCGAGTCAAGTCCCAAAACAATGAAATAACTCGAGTTTAAAACCTCATTGCCTGGTGCATGCTTCATAGCAGTCGCAGCCCTTGAGCCGCAAACGTTGGACTAGGTGGTTTAATGACCATCGTCATTGCGGACCCTTAGTTTCGATTGCAAAAGGTTAGACAATGTTGCATTGCAAACTCAAAACACATTTTTCGAACATGAAGGATAATCAGACTTCACCACCATGATTGCGGTCAAGCTCTATGAATGCAGAGATGCTTAGTAGACAGCAATTGAAGTTGTTTCGACAACTGTTTAAAATATAAAATGCAACTCTAAAAGGTCCCTCGGAATTCATTTAGAATTCTTTGTTAACAAACCATAGATGCAAATATACTAAATTTCACGTTGTAGACTTAGAGAAACCATCAAATCACTCGTACAACGTCTCTGAGATCTAATACTCATTAAAGGCCTAAAAACTAACTTTGATTCAAAAGTACCAAAACACACCCAGGGCCTATGTAAAATATGAAAGACCTCCGTCTAGGCCAAAATCCACCTTCCGAATCCAATGGAACCATCGAATTTTCAATCCAAGTTCTCTAAGTCTAAATGTTGACCAAAGTTAACAATTTCCCTTAAAATTCAACGTTATCTTGTCTAATCACCCCAAACCACCTTGAATGGATTAAATTTAAAAGGAAGGTGCTTCTATACTAAGTCAATATTTCAGAGCTAATGAAACTGGCGGATTTTTATTTTGAGGTCCCGAACTATAATTGTCCACTAGAGTTCCTTACTTCACACTTTAAAGCTTTAAAACTCAAAGTTCCAAAAACCTTACTCAAAACACACCATAGAATAAAAATTAGTTTAGCATAATGCAACAATGGGAAGGAAAATGATAAAATCCACATAATTCGAAAAAAAATAACCTGGAGGGTCATTCAGCATCTACCACTAGATACCATGTTCTTCCTCCAACATTAGAGAATAATAAAGTGCTAGCTCAACCACAAAACTTAAGCATAACTCGCAAGATCTGTTTCCATTCCTCAAGTGAATTTTCCAAGCTGGCACTTCTACAGTACAACACAAACCTGACTTTTCGAGTCAAAACTGAGAATCAACACATTAATAGCAACTATGCTTCACAGTACTGATGTACTTCCCGCACCTCCAAGATAACCAAGGTCACTCTAAGACCCAAACTAAGCTAGAATTTTTAAACCACCAGATATTATTAAATGGACTTGTCTTCTCAACCCAACCTAAATTTCTGAACCACTAACATTTAAAGCTGAAGTAAAATGAAATCTCAGCCATCACCCACCCATAAATTAACCTACCAAAACTGGATGACCCATGCACAAAGCTTGTTCTTTTACCTGAATCAATCAAACCGCACACGCTGTAGTACTCAAGACTCAAGGATACCAGTCGCTATCTTCCCGTTGCATCCCATAAATAACCCACAATCACTTTTAATCATCACAAAGACAATCCCACAAGGATCCGACAATCCCAAGTACCATCCATGGAAACTAAACACCTACTAACAGAGGCAATCATAAATAAACCCATGCAAAGTCCGAAGTAGAAACCAAAACGAAATCTTTGAAATGTGACCAATTATCATAATACTTAATTGAGTACCAAGAGTCACACTAGGGATTCCCGTAATTCCACACACTAAAGATAGTAATAGCAACTAACTCAATTCGCCAAGCACAAAAATCTCCTAAAATTAATCCACTCATGATCCAAAGAGTGATATGAGAAGTCCAAGTGATCCTAGACAACCGTCAATGCCAAAACATACCTCTATAATCTACCTCTCACAAATCTCTAGAAAGCCTACCAAATCCCACTACTACATCAAGTCTATCGTACTTGAAATGAATAATACCACTTGATCACTAAACCTTAATGAGATCATATCATAGGATCATTTCACCTGATCCACCACTAAGAATTTACCCATTCAGTAGCGACACCTTTGGAAACCATATAAAATTATCCATCCTATCAAAACTGGCAAGGATTATACCCACACAGAGAGAAAGTAGAACTACGACAATTTAATCGTAAAGTACAAAAATGACACACTGATGTAATATAAGAAATGCGAGGAATGATTAACACCACTTGTGTTTCACTACTACCACAAAAATATAAAACCACCAAATTCAGTAGAAACCTAACGATGCTTGAAACTAGTGACATCCTTGATCATACTTTATCACAAATAGATTATTTCACACATCTAGACTTGCCAAGTCAATCTAAAGGATTCATGTAATCTATCTACCACTATGAATCAGCTACGATTACTGAGAACAAATCTAATCAATAGCAAAAAGCCCACAGATAATTGTAATTCCAAAGGAGACAACATGTACAACTCAGCAAGTAAACTGCCCCTCAACCTAACAATGTCACTACAACCCAGAGTAATTCATATGATACCCAAAAGATCACCACTACCACTGGTGATGAAACTAAGGTATCCGACACTACATCAGTGACTTAGCAAAAAGGTAACTGGTAGACTTCCCGATTTCCCACATACAACAAGACTGGTGAATCAAAACCCACAAATATGAACTCACCAATAAAGCATCCTTTATAGTCTGAGTGACCAAATATCATAGCTCCACCCACATAAGATTTATTAAACCTAGAAATTTATTAAAAACTATCAATAAGAGCCTAAAGACAAGGCTAACATTGCACCACTACCCCTCTCTCAATAGCACCCATACAAAGGACGAGTCTACTTATGCACCATAACCTAAAAAGCATTATCACACAATCGGTACATCTGACCCACTACTAAAGAAATGACTAGTGGGGTAGATATACAAATAGTTATAAGCATAAATTGAACATCATAACAAGGCCAATATGCAGTATGCAAATACATAGGAGATAGTAGAACCCGAATCAACTACATAAAGCAAGTCGAGGACAGTATGGAACCATATCTGTAATAATTATTGGGAATCTCTACCATGAGCCTACCTGGAAATGTATAAAACTGCATACGATCACCACTGTACTGGACTTCGCATACCCCTAATCTCGGCCAACCTGGTTTGTACCCTTACTTAACTGCACATCCCCTCTAACTCTGATGGGGGTGCAAGTGCTATAGCTAGAGAATGAAAATCCTGAGAAGCCAATGGTGTCACCTTTGATACCCAAGGGGGGCATGTCTTATACTATTTACTGGTTCACCATATCTATAACAAGATATAGAAATTAAAGGCTTCTGAAAAGAATATTGAGAACCTAAATGGCCACCTCGTCTTAAATTCCTTTGATAAGACTCCTAATGACTCAGTGCAAGCTAGATGCACTCTAAACCGTCTAACTAGGGGAAAAACCTGTAATACTTCCATAAGTACAACACAACAGTGGAAATGTCTACGATGCTCAAATACATCCCCTTCTTCAGATGGGGCACCTGAGAACTGATCCAAGGAATGAGGCTTTTTCACCTACTATCACTGATCTAATCCTATTGCAACTACCCAAAACCTATAATAGCTTCAATCACACTTTGTGAAGTGGCTCCCATAGATTGGATGCTAGAAATACTAATACCCTGAGAGGATAAATCAACCCCTTCAAGAACTTGTCTATCATCTCTCTCATCAGGCAAGATGTCTAAGAAACGTCTAGATAGCTTGTAGAAATGGGACATGTACTCGTCCAACTAACATACTCCCCTACTCTAACTTATCAAACAGGCAGCAGAGACCATCCTTCAGGTTACAAGACACATACCTATTAATAAAATTTGGAGAATATATCTCCCAAATCAGAGGAGGAGATCCAATTGGGAATTGACATAAGAATGCTACAACTATCTAAATGTCCCTCAAAACTGCAAAACCGTATAATCTACTCCATTCATATGTACCAACCCCACACTCTGGAGTAGCAAATAACAAGTGGTTAGAAACTCATATGGATCTTCATTCGGCCTACCCTGAAACTGTGGTAGGTTCATCTTTTGAAACCTCTCATACCTCCTCTGTTGATCATCAGACATCTCTTCTATGACTACACCCTCAGTCTTAATACTCATAATCTGTATCTCATGAACTTATCGAGCAATCAATAGCTTTCCACTTGTACTAGAACTACTAATGGCTGGCCTATCGGATCATATACCCTTGGAATAGTTTACTAATCCCCAATCCTAGTCTCTAAACCCTGAGGTATACCACCCTGTGTCATCACTACTAATGTCCCAAGAATCCTCAACAAGTTGTCCTATTGTAGTGGGGCGTGTACTCAAGAGGGGTCCGTCCCTCCTCTTTATCAATCTCAGGCTCGGGAGAGGCAACTATGACATGACCTCTCACAGGGGCTTCTCCCCTATCCCTACCTCTTCTCTCTACCTCACTATCTGTCAAAAACAACATGCAAGGACAACACACATGTATCATCCATGATAAATAGGGAATAAATAATAAAGAGATATTTTCCAAGAGTTTCTTAGCCTCTCGAGGATAAGTGACAAACATCTCCACACCGATTCGCAAGACTCTACTAAGTTTGGAAAGTATACAATGTGACCTATGAACCTAGGTCTCTAATACCACCATGTCACAATCTAAAATTTGGGTGTGATGGAACCTATATTTCCAGCTTCATAGGTCAACCAGTATAGCGCTAAATCAACACTAAAACCAAGGTCAATGCGTAAGTAAGTAAAAGTAACAATTCATAAGTGGAAATCATAAAAAAAATATCCAAAACCAGGTTATCAATCTGCAAAAGTAACTATTGGATTATATATAACAAATATATAGTCTCAAATACAATATTTAGTAAGTAAAGACATCAAAAAAACTAAGAGAAAATAAAAAAGTTCTTCGGTAACTGAGGATGAGACACTCAGCTACCTCTAAATGCTATGAGAATGCCCTAACAGTGAAATCGAGAAATTGATCATGAAATCGTAGGCCCTAAACCTACACAAGAGTGTAGAAAATCAAGGAGTGAGTACAAAATTGGTACTCAGTAGCATCCATGGCTGGTTCAACTATAAAATAAAAGTGGAACCCTTGACATCCAACCAAATCTCCATTACTACTACCTGCAATTAGATTATATACAGCATACAAGCCAATAAATATAAATATACATATATAGACAATGTCGAAAAGTATCTAAATCACAATATTTCTACAACTACAATATGAGTCTCAAATAAGGACAACAAGTACTCCGAGAAATCTAAGATCCTTTTTAGAAATTGAATAATCTCGAATTATCACTGAATACCAAGTAATCTAAAGTAATCACAGGTTATCACCGAATATCAAGAAATCTCAAGTTACTAGATAATCTTATGTTATCACCAAACGTCAAGTAATCTCAAGTAATTAGATAATCTCAAGTTATCACCAGATGACAAGTAATCTCAAGTAATCAAATAATCTCATCTTATCATCGAATGTCAAGTAATCTCAATTTATCAATAAATATTCAGATAATTCTCAATGAATCAATCAATATCAGATAATCACAATGAATCAGTCAATATGAACATATAGTCAATGCCACAAATCAAATGAATGTAATGCAATATGCAAGTGGCCCAATGCATATATGCTCTATGTGCACTCTTGATGGCATATATATATATATATATATATGTCACAGACCAGGAACCCAGAGGGATAGCTAATCCATGTACACTCTTAGTACACACCTGCTGGAATATATGTACATATCATAGTATAGGAACCATGGAGGCTAGCTAAGTTGTACGTCCATACCTGTAAGGTACTTGCCCCAAGACTATACTGTTGTGAGCAAGTTACCACAACTCCAATATTTGGTGCAATCATTAAAAGAACATACAAGTTGTAAAATTGTTACCATAAAAAAAATATCAATATGATAAATCCATTTAAGAATAATTTACTTCTTCAAGCAATTCGTACGAGGTGACAATTTCATCTCTAAGTACAAGCATATCAGCCTCTCTAAGTCTGTCACTATTAAGTATCTCTTCTCTATACCGCTTCTTTTGGCATCACAACCCTTTTATTATTATCATGGTATCAATAATTCATCAAAGGAATATTTCAACAATAAGTATATAATTAGGCCCCAAGTTCTTCTGTATAATATCATTTTTAATCAAATAAGCCAATTCAAGGCAACTTGTAATCTGAACCAAGTGTATGGTTCAATAATTTATTATATCATTTTAGCCTCTAGTTAACACAACATTTCAATGTTTAGAAGTCTTTATCAAGTAATCAATTACCAAGTTCAAGTATACATTTCAATAAAGTCCACAAACTTACATTATTGCAAAATCCTATTTTTAACCTCGCATGTTTGATACTAGTAACCAAATTGATCCTTATCATATAGCATTCAAATAAATACCTAAATGTTCCCATTGCTCCTTATTACAATCAACTAATCAACAATTCACACCAACTCTTTATAGATAAACCATAAAACCTCAACTTGCCTTGAAGTCATCAAAAATCTACTGATCGTGAGTCGTACCCCTCTGTAGATCCTTCAAATGAAAAAATTCTATTCACTAACACATTATATATAAGAAATAACAACAATCAATATCCATATTTTGATACCTAATACTTTGTTCAAAAAACTGACCCCTGGCCCATATTATCAATATCTGAATTTATTATAAAAATATATTATTCGACACTTGGGGAATCTTATTATCAAGTTTTATCAAAAAGCCATTCCATTTCATGGCTCAAATTCACAAATTACCCTTTTTCAAGTTTATGTGAAAATCCCCCTTTTGAATTTGAAAACCTTCAGCTTCTATATAAAAATAATTGAATTAGACGATAGAAATCTATGAAATCATGTTTAGAAACATTACCCGATGTTAACTGTTGAAATCCTCTTCTTTAATCTTCTCAAGATAAGTGTGGAATCTCCTAAAGTACAAAAATAATAAAATAATTCAGGTTTAAAACCTCACTGTCTAGGTGCACAGCTCACCATAGTTACAGCACCTGGCCATAACATCGCGATATCGGACCCTTGGTTACGATCACGGAAGGTTGACCAATGCTGCATCGGACACATGGAACACATGTCTCGAACATAGAGGCTAAGATGGATTAACCACCGCGATCGCGGTCAAGACCCACGAACACGGAGATGCTCAGTAAATAACAGCTGAAGCTATTTTGACAGCAGTTTAAAATATAAAATGCAACTCTGAAAGGGCTCTCGGGATTCATTTATGATACCAGGCCTTGTAGAAGCGAAGATCGATGTCCGTCCCATTCGGCGAAGCAATCTTTGACCCTCTTGGCTGCGCTGTGCTTGGACCATGTTAACAAAATACATATACAAATATATTAAATTTAATGTTCCCAACTCAACAAAACCATTAAATCATGTGTATAAGGAGTACATGAATTGATACTCATTAAAGGCCTAAAACCTAACTTTAAGTCAAAGGGACCAAAATGCCCTCAAGGCCTACGCAAAACATAAATGACCACATTCTAGGCCAAATCCACCTCCTGCATCCAACTGAACCATCGTATTTCTAATTTGATCACTCTAAGTTCGAATGTTGACCAAAGTCAACCTTTATCTTGAAACTCAACTTTATCCTGTCTAATCGCCCAAAACCACCATGAATGGTATAAAACTAAAAACAAATGTGCTTCTAGCCTAAAGTCATCATTTTGGGAGATGATCAAGCTGACGAATTTTTATTTTGAGGTCCCAAACTCTAATTGACCCCTAGAGAGTTCCATATTTCATACTTTAAAGTTTTCAAAATCTTACTCAAAACTCATTTTATTCCCTAACCAACCATGGAATCAAAATTAGTTTAGCATAACATAACTACGGGAAGGAAAAATGATACAAATCCAAAAAATTCAAAAAAATGACCTGGGGGTCATTTCACTTAGCAGTGGTCCATACATTACTCCATGAATTAGGGCATCCATACCTTTTCAAAGGGTATGAACCTATATCTTCCCTAGAAGATCCAACTATTCTGTCAAAGGCACACTTAGTGGGATAAAACATATAATCCCGCATTAGGCTACACAAGTTTATGGGTATTGGGACCATCATTGCCCACCCTCGGTGCTAATTCTCCTCGTATAAAAACACTTACTTTTTCTTCCCATTCACCCCCATGATTAGTGGAATTCAACTTTTCAAAAAACAATAATCAACCTACCATTCATAAAATACCACAACTAGGTAATATTCTTTGAAAAATATCAATTTGACACTTCATAGTCAATTTATTTTCAAATCTCAATTCATGATCATCATCATTCAAAAGTCAATTAATTATGACACTGCAATATTCAATTCAAGTTTAAGAATAAACTTTGAATACATTATTATTTTCATACTTCAAGATTTCATTATTATTTTCATGCTTCAATACTTCTCATAACTTCTAATACAACTTTCAAATCGTGCCAACTCATAAGGAATATGTGCAATTATATCTCAAATTCATTATTTTTTTATGCAAAACTTGTCAGGCGTTATACTTATGTTTCAATTTTCATAAATATGACTCTTCACTTTAAAGGACATGAAACTTCATAAATTTTAGGTAATAAACATCAAGTATCATTCAAAGGGGCTAAAATTTCAATAATTAATGATATTCAATAAAATCCCTAAAAATGCTTCTACAATTTCCAACCTTTAAGAAAAGATTTTTGGGGCATAAGGATGGAAGGAGTCCTTGTTCATAATACACATAGCTGAATGGATCCTTTACTAATATTGAGTTGGTGATGGTGGTTGTCCCTTCACTTTGGAGAGAAACTCTAAGTTCTAGAAATTACAAGATTTGAGTTCTTAAAAATCTTGATTTGCTTTTCTTGAAAGCTCTTGAATTGTATGGTGGAATCTTGTTTGCAATCATAGATAATTATTGAGAATATCTAAGAATACATGGAATGAATGTATCTTGATTTTGGAAAAATAGGGGAGAAACCTAGGCTTGTTCTTGAGAGAAAACTTGAAAGAAAATCTTGTTCTAATTTGATTATAATGTAGTCAATAGAGAATATAGGATTTAGGTATTTATAATCATCCCAAAGAAAACCAAATCAACTACAATTGGGTTGTAAAGAATGATAAATATCCAAAATACCCCTAATAAGGACATGATTAAGCTAAAACGAAAGATCTTCACGGATTGTTTGACTTCTCATCAGCCCAATTGACAGTCAGTCAACCAATCCGTCAAAACAGACTACTTTATAGTGCTTCACTATAATGGTCATAACTTCCTACTCCCAACTCAAATTGACAAGCCATGTATTTCCTTAAAAATTAGACCCATAGACCTTTACTTTTATGGGCTATGGGTCGAATAACTCTTTACATATTAGGATATATTATCGTTTGAAGTTGACCATGAAAAAAACTTATATGAAAATTCAATCGGTAAGAAAGTTTACAACTCGTCTTCATGTTAGGAGTTCCTTATGACCTTAATTCACATCCAACACCATTCAAATACTTGGAAAATCAAGTTACTATATAGTATCAAGTAATAATTTAGGAGTCAAGTTTGACAGGGAAAATTACGGACCGTCGAACCATTCTACGGTTCGTCAGAGCCATCATGGAAACTTGGGTCTTCGAACTTGCTATAGGAAAGGAATGAAAACTCAAATGATATACCATCAAATAAGTTTATAATCCATAAAATGCCTTTTCAAAAAATGGGACTCCAACCGGCACACTGGATCATTCGAAAGGTTCGATGGAGGATCTCATAGTCCATTAAAACAATCAACAAACTATAAACGGTCCATCAAAATTCCCTATTTAGAATCTTCTCTAGAACATTTTGATAATGGGTTCCATGGCCTATCAACTGATTCCAAGGTCCATGGACCATTTTGTGAAAATAGAAACAATTTTTTTAGTATAAAAAGAGTTTTTATCTTTTTTCATTAACCTAAGGCAACATCTAGGATAAATTTCAAGGTGTTACAGTTCTCCACATCTTATACTAGATCATGAGATTCCTTGTGAGATATAAAAAAAGAACTCTTGTCCTTGTTCACCTTTTTCCCTGATTGGTTCTCATAATGTACCAATACCTCTATTATCAGTAGTAACAACTTCTTGACAGCAGTAGCTAAGATTATCACATCATTATCATAAGCTGGATGATTAAGATTCTCACTCCATTTAGGTATCCCAAAGCTTTTGAACTCATTGTTGAAAAATTTATGCTTTAGAGAGAACCTCAACTGTAAAAATTAAAAAAAAGTAGGACACAGAGGATCTCCTTGTTTCACCCGTCTAGTAGAGTGAAAGAAATGATGATCCTAGACATTAATAAGAACATAATACCAATTTGTGAAATAATTCTCCAAATCCCACCACAGAGGGGTCCAAACCCATCTTCTGTAACACCTTTATCAGAAATCCCTACTCTACTCTTTCATATGCCTTAGTCATATCCAGGTTTATTACCATATTAGCTGGCTTTCCTCTCTTTATGATATCAAAAATAATCTCTTAAGCTAACAAAACATTTTTGGTAATACTCCTTCCTTTCACAAATTCAAAATAATTTGGAGAAATCATCTTAGGAAGTAGTCCTTCTAATCTATCATGAATGATTCCTGAAATGACTTTATTTATAAAATTACTCAAACTAATTGGTCTTATATATGATAAAGTACTATGGGACCTATTTTTGTGCAGAAGAATCAACTAAGTATGAGAAAAGGACTTTGGTAAGGTCTAACCCGCAAAAAAGACAAGAATAACCTTTATAATGGCTCTTCCAACAATATCACAACATGTTTGATAAAATGTCATTGAAGCCATTAGAACCACTTGCACCATATCTTTTAATTCAAAAATTACTTTTTTAACATCCTCCTCCACATAAATAATTCAACTCATTGTTTTCCTCCTTTGTAACTAATGGTACAACGTTCTCCAGTAAGGATTGGTTTTTGAATTTGAACTCCCTGTGAATTGGTCTTCAAAGAAATTAACTACCTTTGTTACTAGATGACCCTCTCCCTAAGTCCTGGATCTATCACTTTTCATCATATTTTTTATGGTTAACCTCTTTCTTTTATCATTTACAAGGCCGTGAGAATTCCTTTCACCTTCTGAGAACCATTGGGAACCAGCTTTCTACTTCTAAAATTCCTTTTCATATTACAAATACTGCTTAAGTTCAATTTGAGCTCTTTAGGATAGCTCTATTAGTAGTAGTTGGGTGATCACAAAAAAGGTCTTCGTTCATCCTTACTATCTCTTCCCTGACAATAACGTGTCTAGAAAATACCCCCAAAACTTCTTTGTGCTCCATTTAGATAGATCTTGGTTGGTCTTCTTTATTTCTGCTTTAGTTACATCTTCTATGTGTGTACACATATATGTATACAAACACACATATATATTATAATGACCCTCAAGGTCATTCTTTTTATTTCCATATTTTTTTGACTATTTTACCCTTCCTGTAGTTGCACAATGTCAAATAAACTGCAGTTCTATGTTTGGTTAGGAAACAGGATGAGTTGGATATAAGTTTTTTGGAAATTCGAAGTTTTGAGGCCCTCAAGTGTAAAATAAGGAACTCTAGGAGTCATTTGGAGAGGTCATCCTATCAGAAATTTGTCAATTCCTACAGCTCTGTAATGTTAAGTTTGGTTTAGTAGCACCTTTGTTTCCTATTTTAGACCTTCCGTTGTGATTTTGGATACTTAGACGATAAAATTGAGTTTTAAGTTAAATAGTTGACTTTGTCAATATTTAAAATTAGGGAGATCGAATAAAAAATATAATGATTTGACGGATTTAGGAGGTAGTTTTTATCCTAGAATGAGGTCTTTTATATTTTTCAAACCCGAGGATATTTTGGTCATTTTTGGTATTTTTAGTTAAAAAGATCCTTAGTGGGTATCGGGTCAAGGAGGCCTTGTATCAATTCTTTGAGGATTCTATAGAGTCTGGAACATTGAAGTTAGTATGTATACATATATGGTTTGTTTTCACCGAATTCCAAATGGATCCCAAGGGTCTATCCAAAGTCAAACTTTCCTTGAGCTATTTTTTGTCATTGTTGTTTTTCCTATGCCTCTGGGCATCTCACCGTGTTTTCTTTCCTTGGTCGCGTTCATGGTGAGTGGAAATTTTTATCCCTTGCATTCTTGGTCTGATGGTTGTATTTGTGAAGGTTTTCCTCTGGTTCAAGGGTCGTGCCGCAAAGTTCATTAAAATTGCAAGCCTCTGTGCTCAATCCTATATTAACGGAAGAGAGGTAGTGTACCTAGGCGAGTTTAAAACAGTGAATTCACGAAGTTTTTCATATTGCTCATGCAACACTCAACTTTTATACCCAAATTTTGCAAGGTTGATCAAGGTTTTCAAAGATAATAATTTAAGTATGTTTTATAATCCCTTTTTCATCAATTTACTTCACTTTAACATGAATTTTAAAGTTACATAATTTTGAGCCCCAAAACAGTGAGTAAAAAAGAAAAAATCAAAAATGAACAAAACATGAGATATCTTCTATGAAATGGAATGAGTTTCTAATAATACTTGATATTTAGTTTACCCAAGTGTTGAATAACATAATTTTTATGATCAACATTCGAATTTTTTCCCCATGATCTTGGGGTTGATTTTCGAATAAACTATGACTTATTGGAGTTTTGGTGTCGATTAGTGTATATTTTCTTGTATTTTTTGTATGATAATTAGATTATGCTCTTTTAAAGACTCAAAGTAAGGGTAAATCTCATGAGTGAAATATTCCTCTGGTTTGGTCTTTGTATAAAGCATTAGTTATTATTTTGTAGGTTAATTATAGCTGGGGAATGTGAATTACCTTGGGTTAATGGTGTGATACATGTTAGTTTAAAAATAAGGGAATTAATTATTAATATGATCTTTTGATTTGTGACTTTGTTCTATTTCGTGAACTTGTTGTAATACCATAATTTGGGGTGAAACTCGTAGGATTAGAGTTATAATAAATATTATTTTATAATAACTTCCTTGGTTGAAATATATTATTGTTAAATAGATGGGTGATTTGATGATTATTGTCGTGTTGAGTTGATTTTCTTGTTCTTTATTGTGATTGAGCATCATATTTCCATGACTTCTCTATTATGTGAAATTTATTGATATTTGAGCATAGAAATTATGTGGCCCACTTTATCAAGGAAACAAATGAGATTGGAAAACCTGAATGTGGCGGTCACGGTAGCAGGTATATTATTGAGATAACACATTAATTTGAATCTCGACTATGACAGTCTCGATAGTATCTATTTATTGACAAGAAAATTATACCTATGATGATCTCAGAAGCAGGTGTACATGGACCTTGTGAGTGCCCCATGGGTTCCAATAATGAAGGTCTCAGTAGCATATGTGTACGTATAGGACAAACATGCATCATGATTATCTACATATTGCATTGTATTTTCTTTGACTTGTTCTTATTTGGATTGTTTGTCCGCTCAATTACTTATACTTATTTGATACTTGTAATAATTCTAGATTACATGTTACTTGAATTTGATTTGACATTACTTGATGTGTGAGTTACAAATTGTACATATTTTTACATGAAGATACTTGTTGATTATCCTTCATCCATGGCTACTTGTCAATATTCCATTGACACTTGACCAGACTTGATATTGTTGACAATCTTGAGATGATAGTTGTACCTTGTGAAGATTATTAGGTATATATGTACTAGTTGTTCCTATTCTATAGGATAGGCTGTTGTATTAAATTTTTTGCAGGTTATAGTATCGGAGGGTGGTTGAATATTAGGAATAGTTGCTAGTCCTATATATTTAGACCAGTCGAGGATGCTATTGAGTATAGTTTAATTACACTCACACTTGCTTTTTCTACACTTTTGTGCAGGTGCTATAGTGGACCAGTCTTAAGCTATCCTTCTCTTCTCATACTTAGCCTCTCTTAACGGGATTTCTAGAGGTAATGCTCATGCGATCGTAATCTCCATAGTCTCTTACATTTTGTTAAAGTTTTTATTTCCTTAAAATACATTAAGGATTAGACCACAGTTGTATAAAGTCCTCTTAGTGGTTTGGTATAGTGGCTACATTATTTTGGTTGTATTTAAAGACTCTGAATTTAACTAAAAAATTATTTTACGTGTGAATTTACTTTTTTCTTTATAAATTGGTTTTATTATATTTATCGATGAGTTAGGATGACTTACCTGATTAGGAAGGTTGTTGCCATCACACTGAATTTTGGGGCATAACAACTTGGTATCAAGTTGTACGTTCATAGGTCTTACTGTACATATGCCAAGTTTAGTAGAGTCTTGTAGATCGATGCAGAGATGTTCGTTACTTATCCTCAAGAGGCTACGTAACTCTAGAAATATATATTTTCATTATTCCATTCTTATCTAGCGTGATTGTTATGCAAGTGTTGACTCTTTTGTTGTTTTCATTAACATACAGTAGGGACTATAGACATGATAGATGGAGATAACCAACATGTACCTGAGCCAGCTTCCAGGTATAGAGGCAGGGTAGAGTGAGGTGCCGAGGTGGATCCTGAGGTATGGCTAGAGGATCAAGCCCACTAGGAGTCAAGCCAGGGCAGTTTCACTTTAGCCAAAAATGGATAGAGCCAAGGAACAGATCTCTCAGGAGTATGTTGTAGTACCTCTATTACAGGATACTTTGTTAAGATTTCTTAGTGTACTTGAAAGCATGGAACAGGGTGGTACACCCCAAAGATCATGGACTAGGGCCAGGCAGTGGCCCTAGATCAGCATGTCATTTGAGAGTTCATGATCCTGTGGGACAAAATCTAGTAATTCTAATTTAGGTAGGTCAGCCACCCGAGGTTCAGGTTTCGGTGGGACAGTCGTTAGTAGTTTAGGGTCCGGTGGGGCAACGACTGATTACACATTAATTTTATGAGCTCCATATTCTAGGGTTGGGGCTATAGGCACAATTATTTTTGAGATGTCAGATGAGCAGCAACAGCGGTATAAAAGTTTAGAAAGATAGATCTGCCATAATTTTAAGGTGGGTCGAATGAGGATCTATATGAGTTTCTAACCACTTTCCATGAGCTAGTTTATAGTGTTGGGTTCGTGTAGGCGTATGGGGTAGATTATATATTTTCGCAGCTTTGAGAGCTCGCCCGATAGTGGGGGTATTTTTATTGTTACTCTAGACTAGTTGGGTCTTCTCCCATGACTTGGGAGGTTTTCTCTTAAGATTTTATGGACAGATATGCTAACCATAGTGTGAGAGATGGGTTGCATTGACAGTTGTATGAGTTGAGGAAGTGGTGACTATTGATGAGTATGTGTCTCACTTTTATTAGTTGTCCAAACATGAGCAGGTGAAGATATCTAAGTTTATGAGGGGATTTTTTCTCCTCTCTAGACTTTTATATTTACTACCTCCCAAATAAAGGGATCCATATTGCATATGGTGTTTGAGGCAGCTAGAGGTTTTGATCAGCTGCGTAGAGTGCATTTTGGTGACAGCAAGGGAAAAATTACCCATCCTTCTGTTCAGTTTTCTGGTGCCTCATCTGGAGGAAGAGGGTTTTTTCAGCATACTGGTCCTCCCAACTATTGAGTGCCATTCGAGCCTACTTTATAGACTTTGAGTGTTAGTCAAGAGATTTAGAGTGCATCTAGTCCAACATCGAGTTTTCCTGGGTCTTATAAGAGGTTTCGAGTTGGGGTGTCTACTTAGAGTTTACCTCACAACCTTCAGCTTTAGATCATATTACTCTTGTGGGGATCTAAGCTATTTGATAAGACAGAGTCCTCATGTCATCTTGGGAGATACTCTATAGTGTTTCAAGGCTTCTCAGGTTTCAGTTAGGGCAGTGGGGCCTCTAGTTAGAGGCAGGGGGTACGCTGAGGGGGAGAGGTACTCATCCTAGTAGAGGCACATAGCTTATAGAGAGAGGTCATGGTTGTGCTCCAGTTCATTATAGAGGTGGGTGCACGTAGTGCAATGACTTTCTAGGGAGATCCAAGGTTGAGTCTTCTGACACCATGATCACAAGTATCGTCCTGTTTTTCCATAATCCTGCTTCTATTCTATTTGAGATCTACTCATTCATATGTATCTACGTACTTTTCCACCAGTTTTGACATGTTATTTGATGTGTTGGTTATACCTCTTTATGTGTTTACTCCCGTGGGTGAGTACTTAGTGGTGGATCGGGTGTGTTGATCTCGTCTTGTTGTTGTAAGAGACTTTGGAAGACCTGATTTTACTCTATTTGGTAGATTTTGATGTTATTTTGGGCATGGATTGTCTTTCCCCATATTATGTTATTTTAGATTTCCATTTGAATACTATTACCTTATGGATGTTGGGTATTCTAAGGGTAGAGTGGAAGGGTGTATGTGGGGTGTATCCTTGTAGGGTTATATCTTTCTTTTAGGCTCAAAAGTTGGTAGAGAAAGGGTGTTTATCTTATTTGGACTTTGTGGGGGATGTTAGTGTTGATCCCTTCCTTAGAGTCGGTCCATGTGGTTAGAGAGTTTGTTGAATTGTTCCTAACTGACCTTCCTAGTGTTCCTCCTAATAGAGATATTGATTTTTGTATTGATTTGGAGACGATCACTAACCCATTTGTATTCCTCCTTACTATATAGTGGTTGTTGAGTTGAAGAATTTGAAGTATCAGTTGAACGACTTTCTTAGCTAGGGTTTCATTCATCCTAGTATGTCACCATGGAGTGCACCAGTCTTTCTCATGAAGAAAAAGGATAGCTCTATGCATATGTGTATTAACTACATGTAGTTGAACAAGGTGAAAATGAAGAGCAGGTATCCATTTCACCGTATTGGTGATCTATTCAACTAGCTCTACGGTGCCTCTATCTTTCTAAGATTGATTTGAGGTTTGGGTACCATTAGTTGAGGATTAGGCCTTCGAATATTCCAAAGACGACATCTTGGACTAGATATGGCCACTATGAGTTCTTGGTGATGTATTTTGTCCTTACTAATGCCCCCATCATACTCATGGAGTTGATGCACAAAATATTTTAGCCATATTTGGATTTTTTTGTAATTTTTTTCATTGATGATATCTGGGTCTATTCCAAGACAAAGGTCGATCATGTTTGTCACTTGAGGACTATACTTCAAAGGCTATGAGAAGAGAAGTTATATGCTAAGTTCTCAAAGTGTGAGTTTGGTTGAGTTTAATGGAATTTTGGGGCATGTGGTGACCAAGAAGGGGAGTGGATCAATCCGGCCAAGATTGTGGATGTTTGTGATTGGGTAGCACCTACTTTGCTAACCAAGATTCAGAGTTTATTGGGCTATCTGGGTAATATTCTCTTGACTAAGTTGACTCAAAATAATATAGCTTTTCATTGGTCGGATGAGTGCGAGGAGAGATTTAAAAAGCTCAAATCTTTATTGACTTCTACTCCTGTTCTTACTTTTCCTGTGGGGGTAAAGGCTTCACCATGTATTATGATGGTTCTAGAGTTTGTTTGGGTGGGATTATTGATGCAGGAGGTTAAGGTGGTGGCGTGTGCTTCGAGGCAGTTGAAGGTGCATAAGAAGAACTACTCTACTCTTAATTTGGAGTTGGTTGCGATGGTGTTTATGTTGATGTTGTGGAGGTCTATCTCTATAGAAGCCTTCAGTATATTTTTAGCGAGAAGGATCTACATTTAAGGCATGGTCATGGTTAGATTTGATGAAGGACTATTATATCACTATATTGTATCACCGGAGCAAGGCCAACGTAGTGTCGGATTCCCTTAGCAAGAGTTCCTTTAGTACGGGTAGTTTAGCTTCTAGTCTGATTGAGTAGAGGCCTTTAGCTAGAGATGTTCATAGAGTAGCTAATGTCCAGGTTAGATTGCAGATTTCTAAGGATGGTGTTGGTTTTGTATGGAGGCCCATAAGGTGTTGCGAGGTGAGGCCAAGAGGGGTCATT